>JAHHUM010002338.1:489367-728212 GCA_036173005.1 Crenichthys baileyi
ACGTCCGGTTAATGACAACATCCGGTTAATGACAATATCCGGTTAATGACAATATCCGGTTACGCCGCCGGAAGTCCCGCCGTAATGACAATATCCGGTTAATGACAACGTCCGTTTAATGACAACATCCGGTTAATGACAACATCCGGTTAATGACAACATCCGGTTACGTCACCGGAAGTCCCGCCTTAGGATGTCCCCTACCGGAAGTCCCGCCCACCTGTCAAAATTTTCACACCTCGTTTGATTGAAGGATGTACATTTAGTCTCTTAGAGAGGATTTATAAGATAACAGTCCGACATTATATAGCTTTCAAAACAATTATTTGTTATTTAACATTAAACATACATCAGTCAAAGGTTTTAGGACGCCTTACTCATTTAATGGTTATCTTTATGTTTATGACTATTTACATTGTATGTAGATTCTCACTGAAGGCATCAAAACAGTAAATGAACACATATGTAATTATGTAGCAAACCGAAAATTGTAAAAGAACTTTAATGTTTTATATTTTAGAATCATTAAAGTAGCCGCCCTTTCCTGCAATGGCTAAAATATCACCCTTTGGCCGTCTGTCAATGAACATCTGAGAAGTTCTTTCAAAACTCTTTGGAAAACCATTTCAGGTGACCACCTCATGAAGCTCATGGAGAGAAATCCAAGAGAGCAAAGCAGCCATCAAAACAAAGGGAGGCTATTTAGTAATAATCTAAAATATTTGTGCTTAAAATGTTTGGAGTTATTTCACGCTTTTTGTTTACTACATAATTCCATGTGTGTCCATTCAGTTTTGTTGCATTTGGTGAGAATCTACAGTTAAACAGTCATGAAAATAAAGAGACCCATTTAATGAGAAAGTGTGTCTAAAACTTTTGACCGGTTGTGTACCTTACACACCCATGTACATATGTTTAATATAATGTCAGTGGATTGCTGTAACAATTTCACAGTCCTTACAAAGTAAAGCACTGATGGACTCTATTCTTAGTTGTTCTGTGTTGATGTCAACATATGTAGTATTTGCATGGACTAACTCCTCTCTTTTTACTTCCCTCACCACTATTACTGCACATTTTAGAAGACATCATTAAAATATATCCACACTGCACTTAAGAATGACTTCATAATCAAAGAAGAAGACAGAATGATTAATATCAGTTATACCAATTTTCTCCTCGGATGCATGAGTAAAAAAAATAACTTATTGTGGTTGTTGCTTATTGTTAAGCACCACTGCAGCATTGTGAACATTCTCCTCTGCCATCTCTTGTCTTCTAAAAATGACCTGACAGTTAAAAGGAAAAATCCACTGAACTTGAGCAACAAACATAATGAATAAGTGTTTTTTTTCCTCTGAGGCAAGCCTGATACTCACAGCTCTTACAAAAAACAGCCCTTCTGCTTTTAGCTGAAAAACACTTTTGCATCAAAACTGAATCAGAATCAACTTTAATGACCAAGTTTATGTGCGCAAAAAATCGCTCACATTATATATCAACATCAATCCAAACAACAACCACAGTGTGTAAATAACCACAATGTTACATTAACCCTCAGATTTGATGTTAACAAAACGAGACAAACGTCTTATTTAATCCGCCGACAGATGTGTTACATCCAAACAGGGCCGGGTGAAACTTCCTCCTCTTCTTAAGTTTTTAACAGCAGCTTGCATCCATCATTGTTGCACTACTGCCACCTCTTGGATTTTTCTCCTCATTATTTCTTTCCTCAAATTCTTTTACTTAGACCAGTATTTTTCAAAAAACGACATATCTTTCCCTCCATCACTATTCAACTGAGCAACCACATTTTCGAGTTTCAGCTCTCCATTACAACCTATTTCCATACTCAATAATCTTCTTTGAATCGCATATTTCTTGCAATTGATAAAAACATGTTCCATCGTTTCTATAGAATTACTCCAATTACATAAACCAGTAAGATGTTTCCCCATCTTAAAAAGAGTGACATTCAAAAAACTATGACCAGTTCTTATTCTATTTATAATTACATCCTCGCTCCTATTTAATCTTCTGAGCATGGATCCTCAGGAGGAGTGACTGCTACAAGTCACTGACTCAATGCAATCTGCTGGGTTTCCTTAGATAGAAAAACTTTTTATTCAATTTGAATAAATAACTGAATCTGACTGCACTGTTCGATAGGATCAACTGGAATGTATGTGCCTGACTTGAAATCTATATGATTCGGCTGAATTGACTTAGCCCATTTTAAAGTTACCCACCTTTCACACAATGCAGCAGGAAACAACACTCTCCAATTATTTTTACCTCTGCCTTCCTCCCTCCCTGTTGGATGGAGTAAGGGGGAGTCAGGTTTAGCCTAAACCGGCTCAGTTATGGTTTAGGTGGAAACACACCCTCCATTTCTGCTACCTGTATGACCCCTTCTCTTCTCCAATGGTTATAATCAGTCTGACAGAGAGAGGTATCCCAATCCTTGTGGTTTTTAGAATAACAATGGCCACCAGTGGGCTCTAGATGGACAAACTTTATCAGTTTATTATTTTACTTAGTACCCCTACACATAGCTCATTCTAAAATGGCCAAACTCTAACACTCAGTAGTTTAATCTAACCTCCCCAACAACCCGCACCATTCCAAACGCTTTGTGAAGAGCCTTGAGACGACATGTGTTGTGAATTGGTACTATATAAATAAAACTGAATTGAACTGATTCTTGTAACATCAACTGTATTTTGAATCCTATATAAATGTTTCCCTTTTATCTCATTATCCTGCCTCATTTTCCAACTTCTTAGTTTCTTTCCAAACTATTCTTTTACCTTCAGATTTAGACAACTTTATTGGCATATCGATTTCTACTTTTTTAACAGTCTCCTTAGCCAACCTATCTGCTCTTTCATTACCCAAAATACCTATAAGAGCAGGAGTCCATATTATTACTATATTTTTGCTTTGTTCACATAATCTATGATGAACAAAAAGAATCTCATACAGTATGCTTGATGATTTCTTGTACTCCCCTTTTCTATGCTTAATAATGCTGATAAAGAATCACTACAAACTAATATTTTACTTATACTGGTATCCTTTACCCATTCTAAAGCCTAAAGCCAGTAATATAGCACATAATTCTACTGCATATATACTCAAAAAATTAGATGTTCTTTTTGAAATCTTAACCTTTAATTCAGGAATCACAACTGCTACACTAGTTGCTTCAGTTTTTGGATATTTTGAATCATCTGTATAAATTTGTAAATAATCACTAAACCTTTTCTCTTCTCAATTATAAAAATCTTGACACATATCTGTAATATTTCTTTTCTTAATATTTGATAACGATCTGTCTACACTAATGTATTTCCATGTCCATGTAGGGCTTAAAGGCCACAATACTGTTGGACTGAATTCTTTGTTATGTACTTTAAATGTTCTTGCTTTATAATCCTCAACCCATCCAAAACTATTATTTAGCTCATTTCCTCTTTCCCAACAATTTTCTAACACTTTCTTAACTGGATGATTTTCAAACTTATCCAGTAATTAACCATTAACTGTTGTCTTCTGATACATAATGGCATTTCACCTGATTCAACTTGTAAAGCACATTTTGGTGTTGATTTTACTGTCCCTAAACAAATTCTCAATGCCCTAGCTTGGATAATATCTTTTTTTTTTTTTAATCTAGTTTTGGCCGCTGAACCATATACCACACTCCCATAATCTGTTCTTGACCGTATTAATGACACATAACTCAAACTCAAAGTTAGCACCCCAGGTCAACCCTGCTAAGCATCCCATAATGTTAAGTACCTTTTTACTCTTCTCTGTATGTTCTATATGATTTTTCCAAGTTAGTTTCTTGTCAAAGAATATTCCTAAAAAACAAAAATAATCAACCCTTTCTAACCCTTTCCCATTTAAGTACAATGTTTTATTACCCTGATTTTTTATTTTTGAAAAACATGATTTTCATCTTTTGAATTGAAAATTTGAAGCCCCATTCTATTCCCCGCCTACCTACTTATTCTATCCGTTCCTGAAGTTTAAACTTTTAACTTTTCCATAATGCTCCATCATCAGCAAAAAGTAATTTGCCATAACTTAAAGATAAATCATTAATTAGAATTGAGAATACTGTTGGACTTACCACACTTCCTTGAGGGGTTCCATTTTCTATTTTATGTGGCTGCGATACATGCAATCCTATTTTAACTTGTATTGTTCTATCTCATAAGAAATCCCGTAACCAATTATACATGTTTTCTCATATTCATACCTAATGTAATTTAATCATTAACACTTCCCTCCATAGCATATCATATGCTTTTTCTACATCAAAAAACACTGCAACAACAGTTTCCTTGTTAATGAGGGCTTTCCTAATATCATCGTCTAAACATAGGATCCATTGCTCCGCTTCCTCTATGGAAACCACTCTGATAACGTGCAATTACATTTTTTGACTCCAAATAGTGCATCAATCTCTCAATCACCATCCTTTCCATCAATTTACATATATTAGAAGTTAAAGCAATCGGTCTGTTATTCCCAGGATTACTATGATCTTTCCCAGGTTTCTTTATTGGGATTATAATTGCTTCTTTCCATCTACCTGGTAAACGCCCCTCTCTCCAAATCTTATTAAATTGTATCAATAATTTATCTAGCACTTCATCACTCAAATGTCTTAACATAATACAACACACTTCATGCCTCCCTGGAGCACTATTCCTAGTACTACTCAAAGCTCTTTTCAATACTCCAATAGAGAAGGGACAGTTCATGAAATCTTCAGTGGTACTCTGTTTTCTTCTGAAAGCTTCAACATTTCTACCTTTAGTTTTCTCCCTTCCCTGTATTTCATCATCTGATCAATTTTTCCCACTATGTACTTCCACAAAAGTTCTAGCTAACATGTCAGCCGTTTGCCTATCAGATACTGCTACTAAATTTAAATTTAAGTATTGAATAGTTCCACTCTCTTCTATCTCCCCCCATTTTCTTGACCATTCCCCAAATTTCTCCTATTTGTGTACTGCTACCAGTTGTGTCACAGAAATCTCTCTATGTGCGCTTTTTTTATATTCAATTAAATGTTGATAATTATGAGACTGTTTAACCAATTTTATATGCTCTATTTCTTTCTCTTACTACCCTTTTACACTCATCAGTCCACCACGGGACTAACTTTTTCCTATTTTTCCCTGATTCCTTTGGAATAGACTCCTCAGCGGCTGTTAAAAGGCTCTGACTGATCTCTTGACTCATTCTTTCAATACTCCAATAATTTTGAACATTTAAAATCTTATTTTCACATAGATTATTAAATTTTTCCCAGTTTGCGTTCCCAAATATCCACTTTCCTCCTACAATTTCAGGAATCTGTATCTGACCCATCCTTAAATTACTGACTATAATATAATGATCACTACCAAATGACTTATTTCCAAATATTCTTTTATTATTTTACCATTATAATCTATTTTCTCACCCCCCTACAATGAATTATGTGCATAAAAATCTCCACACCAAATACTATTACCTTCATATCTCCTCAAGTTTACTTACTTCAAGCTTTTTACAAGGATTGTAAAAGTTTAAATCATTATTACCTTTCCTTCAATCCAAATCTCAATTGCTACATACTCCAAATTCCCTTTCCTTTCAATTATTTTATATGGAATACCTTCCTTAATTAAAGAAAGAGACCCACCTTCATTCCCTTCTTTCCTATCAAATCTTACTGCAATATATCCATATACTCTAAAATCCAAATAAGGCTTCAACCATGTTTCCTGAATACATATGATATCAGGTTTTTGATCATAAACTGTTTAAAATGTTGACCATTTGACAAAATACTCCTTGCATTCCACTGTAAGATTAACATTGTGAAAAAAATTACTACATTATCCTTCTTGACTTGCTTGACTACATAACTCTCCCCTTACATCTTCCCACCGGATATTCTTCATATCTAAACTATGACATGCTGCCTTCACAATAATCTGAATCATTTCCATCTTAGATTTCACATCTGATATTGCATTTACTCCTCCTGCAATAAAAGTCATCATCTTCTTCTTCTTCTCTTCCTATATTTTCCTTTCAACCATTTCCATAACCTTTTTTGATCACGTGTTTCTCCCCTATCATAGATTTCTCATTCTGTTTCTCTTTTTTAGCCATTTTACATGCTTCTCCAAATGTTACTTTCTGCATAACCTTCGTTTTCTGCACAACTATTTGCTGCTTCATCAAAAAGCAACACTATGCTCTCCTCCACAACTACAGCATTTTGGTTTTAACTCCACACTTTCAATATTAATGATCTCCAGAACATCAGCACATCTCCTTTTTCCTTTACACATTTTAGCAGCATGTCCAAATTCCTGACAGTTGAAAAATCTCACTGGTTTAGGCACAAACACTATACCTTATCAAGCCAAAGAAAATCTCCTTTGGCTCCTTCTTTAGTTTCAAACTCCACCATCACAGTTTCCGTTTCAACTTTCTCTGAGCCTTTGGTCATTCTTCTTACTCCTTTTACTTGTCTCTGTCTTTGCTTTAGATTCTCAACCAAATCATTCATATGTATATTTAGAGGTAGGCTACTCCTACAATCACTCATTTACTCCCATTATTTCTTTTCTCACCCACTCTTACAACTGTTTTGACTTTAACTTCGCACACCCACCCAATTTTCTTTGCTTTTTCTACCTGAACTTCTGTATTGCATCCAATCATAAGATTTCCATCTCTAAATATCTTAGCATACTTGATTTCTCCAACTTGTTCTTTAAGTGTTTTTGTTAACTTAAGTGGATCAACTTTTTTTACTCCCTCTTAGTCTTCAAATCTTACTATAACGATCATAGATGAGTTTTGTGGCACCTCTCCTCTTTCCTCATTACCTTCACTTTCAGTTTACCTTCCTCATTACCTTCACTTTCACTTTTATCTGATTTTATTGCATTTTCTAGTTTTTAAGAATTTTTAAAATCAAATTTCATGATTTTTTTTTCAATAGCTTTCAGCAAACGTGCCTTTCACAAAATGAATGCTAAATTATTCTACTAAACATGACAGATGAAATCCAGTCTTGAAGTAGTCTAACAGATATACAGTTTTATTTCCACCAAATAATTTATATCAATTTCTTTCTAACATTATTAGACTCGCTGTACATTTTACACTTTACTTGCATGATGGAGATGTCCAGCGGCCTTTCTTTGTATTTTCATATTCTGTGCTGTTTGCGTTGAGGCACAGGGTATGGAACCATCACACTGGATCTGTTAATACCATTGTAGATGCTGATACCTGAAGAGATGCTGTTGTTGTACGACAGTCTCATGAAGAGGATACTCAGGGTTCTCCATAATGTTCTTCATTTGATGTAGAATCCTTCTTTGCACAATGATCTCCAGAGGTTCCAGAGGAGTCCCCAGAACAGAGCCAGCCTTCTTTATCGGCTTGTTGAGCTTTTTAAGTCCCTGGCTATGATGCTGCTACCCCAGCAGATGATGGCAGAGAAGGCCTCAATCTCCACAACACACTTATAGACGATAAGCAGCATCTTGCTGCAAACACAGAAGGACATAGGCTTCCTCAAGAAGTACACTCTGCTCTGTCCGTTCTTGTAGACGGCTTCACAGCTGCATCTCCGCTCCATTAGTATGAGAATGTAGCAGAGAGAGTGAAAGCCTTTTTTTTTCAAAGAGGTTTTTAGGTTTTTATCTTCAGATCCTCATCTTCTTCCTTCAGCAGCTCATTTTGGGATCCCTGGTCTTGTTTTTCTGCAATAAGATCAGTTATTTTCTGTTAAATACTATTCAGCTTAAATGCAAGTGGGTTTTCTTTTTCATCACCTTACCTTTTAGTTATTTACCTTACACGTCTCACACATTTGTCTAATTTCAAAAAATATTTTTTGATATTATCTAGTTTCTTTAGACAGCTCATAAGTAGCACCTCTTTCCAGCATTTCAAATCAGTTAAATAGCTGGAGGTCAAAGGTTTGCCAAGCAGTGACCAGCGGCATGACCTGGACCGAAAGTAATAGGACTCAGAGGGGAAGTGAATATACTGGAGATCTAGTTAGAGAACGACCAGCTGATGTTAAACTGAGGTTCTAGACATGTGTGTCATCAAGTACATCTGAAGGCTATAGCAGGAACTACAAGACCATAACTGGAATAAAACAGGAACACATGAAAACATCAAACACTTTCTTTAGAGGACTCAAAAGCAGGAGGCGCTACTTTAAAATTACAGTGAGCTATTTCTTTTTTTCCAATTAAACCATTGAATTAAGAGAAGAGTTTTTATTTATCATGTACATGTAAAAGTAGGCAGAAAAATACTATGCTGTTCTTACAATAAATAAATAAACGAATGAAACATTAAATAAATGAAATATTACAAAATAAGTATCTACATCAATAAACAATAAACATATAATGTGACAATGAAATTGTGAAATAATGAATGCATATCAAATTCTCAGCTCATTATTATAAAATATATTTCATTTTACATTAAAAATCAACTTAATATAAAAGAATTTTCATATAGAATTTGTACCTAATAATTGAAATCATTGCTGAGACAATTTTTATATAATTCCAGCAGTTTTTTTTTATTTCAAAATGTAATTTTTTATAAATCAGCTTTTATTTCAAAAAGCCTGCTTTTATTTTATAGGGGTAGTTTCTCCTCATGGTCTATGTATTTCATAATGTCACTTTTCAACTGAATGACTGTCGGGCAATCAGCGTCAATGGGCTGGATCTGCATCCTCATTGGTTGATCCTTACATAGCAATTAGTCCTATTTCATATAGACTTCGCCATTTAAGCTATCGCTAGTGGGTTTATCCCCTCGTGCATAGCCATTTTCTCACTGCTAGAAGGGGAATTTCCCAATGCTCACTAGAAGAAGCATTGGATATCTTCGATGCTTGGCGGGAATCGGAGGATTCCACCTCTGAAACAGTGACTCATAGCACCTCTGCTCCCCTCGTCCGAACGGAGGACACGGAGACAGGTGCATCAGCCCTAACTCGATACTTAGGCTACGTTCACACTGCAGGTCTTAATGCACAAATCTGATTTTTTTGTGTGGTTGATCACATTACTATGAAAATGTTGCAGCTCCAAACTGACCCGCATGCACATAAGAACAATACGAGCGTCGTCAAGCGCAGCACAGCAGTAAAAACGGAGAAATAGGGGTTTAAGTGCACAACACACATTTATTGTCAGCGGGGGCTGGGTGGGAAACACATGAATAAAAGGAGAGGGAAACTCTTTATTGTTCCGTTTTAGGGAGATCTGACTGCCAATTCAGCACAACAAACTGTTTGGATGCGGAGACACAGCCAGCAATGGTGGGGCAGGGATGTTAACAACTTTACAGAGGCCGAGTTAATTCAGAACTTTATGATGTCGAGAGCAACTTTTATTCATATATGTCAGCGCCTCTCCTCTTAACTCCACAGGCAGAAAACTTAATGCAATCTAGAGTATCTGACTGCCGCAGGAGCGGATCATCACATGCTCGGTAACCTCGAAAGCAATTTAAAGTCCTCTGTTTGAATGGTTGTATACAAATTTTACAATACAAACTGTGTCCCACATCCAGACGGTTCCTATGAGGTTTTCAATTAGGCTTGAATAAAGTTTTATCTCTGTTTATTAACGAGCGCTCAGAATTGTTGTCTGAGTGGCAAGACAAAGCCCAACAGATTTACTTTCACAAGTGGAGCATTACAGGTAACGCTTTAAAGCTCTGCTTGATATTTATAAAACAAACTTTATTAGAAACTGCTTTGGGATTATTTCAGTTGTTCCAGACACGGAGACAGAAATGAAAAGGAAAAAAAAGAGAAGCATGAAAGAGAGAGAGTAGGGGCAAAAAGGAAAAGGGGAGAGAAGGAGGAAAGAATGGAGGAAATAAAGAAGGATGAAAAGAATACAAGATTACACCCTGTTTGCTTCTACACCTGCAAAAACGTTCATATTAACAGCTTTTTTACCAAAAAGTGCGCGGTACTTATGAATGCAAGATGTATTTAGTGGTAAATGCAGCTCAATATAGAACATTTGTGTATCTGTTAACACCTGAATCTAAACACCTGTGGGTCTGAGTGTGAGCGCGCTTGTGTATACAAGGTTTCTCCATAAAAATATGCAATAGCGAGTGTGAGGAGCCACAGACCTACCCCCTGGACCTGGGACAGGTACGGAGGAGAATCGAGCCACAGACATCCTAAGGCCCCCCAGAGCACAGGAACTCCGTCTGTTTTTCTAACTGCTACTGTTTCCTGTTGGGCGGCACAAAGTTGTGACGAATGCAACTGAAAGTGACATCAAAGTCACATCTAATGCGTCTTGGTTGTTCCCACTGCAGTCACATTCCAAAAGATCAGATATGAGCCGGATTCACGACCACATATGAATGTGGCTCAAATGTGACTTGAAAAAGTCAGATATGGGCCAGATATGAGAGTACACACTAAGAAGTCTGACCTGGTCACTTTTCCCCCCAAAAACTCAGATTTGGGCCACATTTGCCTGCAGCGTGAAAAGGGCCTTAGTATTGGATTGCTTCTGTCTTAGAAAAAGGAGCAGCCAATCAAAAAACTGGTTCTGCCCTGTTGCCCCTGATTGACAGGCCAAGTCATTCAGTTGAAAAGTGGCATTATGAAATAAATAGGCCATGAGGAGAAAAGACACCTTTAAAAAGCTTTTTTTAGGCTTTTCTTTAAGCAGCAACTATTTTAGCAGCAGCTGTTTAATGAGACACTGACGTAGCTTAATATTACCAGTCACGTGATAATGAAATCACGCGTACAAATGTACTAAATGACAGAAAACTAAATACTTAAGATAATGGAAAGGAGGACTTTTTAAAAAAAATAAATCTTTAAATTAATAAAAGAAGAGAAAAAATTTTCTTTAAGAAAATAAATTTTTGGGGAACCTAATTTCAACCACAAAAATAAAATAATAAAGAAAAAAATACTGAAATTAATAATAAAAAGTTAATCTAAAGGAAATTGGGAAATTTCAAATGGAAATGGGAAAAATTACCCTATTTACATTAATCTTTGTTAATGATTGTTAAACTGAGTTTTTAGTCGGGTTAGAAAAGCTTGGAATTCAAAAGAAAAGTACATATTTGTACTGTAATTCTACTCGTATTCATTCTCAATTCAATTCAATTCAATTCAATTCAGTTTTATTTATATAGCGCCAATTCACAACACGTATTGTCTCAAGGCACTTCACAACAGTCAGGTACATACATTCCAATTAGTCCTAACCATTGAACAGTGCAGTCAGAGTTAGTTATTTATTCAAATTGGATAAAAAGTTTTTCTATCTAAGGAAACCCAGCAGATTACATCCAGTCAGTGACTTGCAGCATTCACTCCTCCTGGATGAGCATGTAGAGACAGTGGACAGTCACTGGCGTTGACTTTGCAGCAATCCCTCATACTGAGCATCCATGTAGCGACAGTGGAGAGGAAAAACTCCCTTTTAACAGGAAGAAACCTCCAGCAGAACCAGGCTCAGTGTGAGCGGCCATCTGCCACGACCGACTGGGGGTTAGAGAGAACAGAGCAGAGACACAAAGAGAACAAAGAAGCACTGATCCAGGAGTACTTTCTATGGGAAGGAAAAGTAAATGTTAATGGATGTAGCTCCTTTAGTCGTTTCATCTAGAAAGAAAGAACAGATAAACTCTGAGCCAGTTTTCAAGGTTAGAGTCTGAAAGAGAGCACATGGAGTTAGTCACAATAAAAGCTCAGCCAGTAGCCATGTCTAGGAGAGAGAAAGGGTTAAACACTAAAAGACAGGGCCATGTGGATCATCGGTAGAGGGTGAGTATTAAGTTGTTGCCAGCAGAAGCTTGGATGATGCACCTCTCCAGAAAGGTGTCACAGGTGGTCACAGAGTCAGGCCAGGTGTAGCTTCTAGGAAGAGAAAAGAGAGAGAACAAAGTTAAAAGCTGAAATAACAGCAAATAATTCAAAATTGGAGAGTAGTGTGAGAATTTAGCGAAGAGGGTGAAAGTGGTCATTATGTCCTCCAGCAGCCTAAGCCTATAGGAACATAACTACTGTTATGGAAATTCTTTTATTTAGTGCTCCAAAGTGTTCCAAAGTGCTGTGAACTTTCATTAACCTCTCTCCTCGGACCTCTGTGTTTCTATTAGTGTTCTGTTATTTAAAGCAGATGGACTCTAAATCTATTACATGATGGTTTATGGTTAATACTCCCTAAAGAGTTATGTTTTGAGGGAGGGCAGATGGCTGTCCTCATAAATAACATTGTTACCTCTGACCCGAGGTGGGGTCTAGAGGACCATGTCTCCAAACTCGTTTAAGTTGAGGTAACACCCACATACTGTTTAAATACTGTCTGTAAACTGTGCTCTGGGCTCTGTTTCACTGACACGTCAGTGACAGGGTCTTCAAACGCAGAAATGCCTTTGAATAAAACTTATAAAGACAAGGTCCGGATTGTCTCTTATTGTGAGTTAGTTTCTCTCCCACTTTGATAAAAAAAAGTCTATTATAATTTTGGCGTCATGAACAGGATCCGACGAGCCAGAAGAACGCAGGAGGGGAAAAGGACGCCTGGCCAGCCTGAGAAATCAGTCCACCTCCATTTTTACGTAGGGGGAGTCCTACAGAGCCTACCTGCTACTTCTGGCCGATTGGATTCGAACTATTTGTCTTCAAATGTATCTGGGTGAGAAGTTGCTCTGTATCATATAATGTATATAATTTTTATTACACATTAACCATCATCTCCTAATTAATTGATTAGGTTCCGGAGTTGGGAGAAGGAGGACATCGGCTGAGGGCCAGGTTACCCAGTAAAGGTATACAGGGAGGGTTTTATTGGTAACAATAAGACAAGCAAAACAATGGGTTTTGCGGGTGGTTTTTAGCAATTTTCTACACCTTATAAAGGAGAGAAAGCCAGTGGGCAACGTGCCGCTGAACAGGTAAAAAAATGGTTCCGGAACCTAAGAGGCATCAGGGGTGGGTCCTTCTCCAGACTCTGTGATTTAGAAAAATAATGAAAGGGAAAGGTGGGGATGATTGTGTAAATGTGCTTTAATTTGGGAAGATAAGTTTGGTTTTCCACAGGGTGAAAGTTTGAGTGTTAATAGGTTAAATATTTTTAATAAAAATAGTTTAAATAGTTTAAAGTGAAACAGTTTATGGATGGAGATGAGAAAAAATAAAACAAAAGAAAAAGATTAAAAAGCAAAGAGTGCATCAATTAAGGGGTTAAAGAGTTAAAACTTTACTGCAGGAAGTTTCATTTGTCTTAAATGCTGGGATCAATTGGAAAAGAAGGTAAAAGTGAAAAGGGATATTAGAGATGGGAAAATAAATTTGTTTTAGAAAGGAGTATAGTGCATGTTCTGGAAGGAAGTGACAGGACAACTGACTGACTGACTGATAATATTTCTGTGTGCAAAATCTGAACCTATACTAAACTTTTTCTTCTGTCTTTCACACACACACACACACACACACATACACATATATGGGATTTGAGTGCAACATCTGCGTTTTTGAGTCTGGACTTTAGAAACCTGCCCTAACCCATAGCTACTCCACCAGAGACACTTCTTCAGCATGCCTGAAAGAGAGATGGTCTGCCTGCCTGCCTGCCTGCCTGCTTGCTGCAAATGACAGTGTGAGTTTCCACCAGAACGAAACTCAGAAGAAGTCTGGCCCCAAACCCACTGAGATGGACAACGATCCATGCTGTTTGCCAGAGCCAGAAGAGCGATACACTGGATTTATATTGAAAGCACATCTTATGCGGGCAGAAGAAGAGAAACAGGCCGGAGCAAAGTTCTTTCTCTGGAGAAGTTAAAGTGGACAAGGAAGGAGAGAATCTCCCACCAACACACCTGGAAAGGGCTTGTTTTTTTTTTTGGACTGATAGAAGACTGTGTGCCATGACAGTCGAGCGATCGACAGATCGATTAAGAAACTGTTGGGGGTAATGTACAAACACACACATTTGCATATTTTTTTTCCTATTTTCTGCAACGAAGACCGCTTATTAACCGCTGCTCATGTGACGCTTGCTTGACGTTGACAGATATAGCGGGTTAAAATATTATTTTAGGTTTAGAAAAGTATCTTCAAAAGGGTGATAACTTAGCTCATTTGATATTTTCCAGTACATTTTTTTTAGAGAAGCAAGTTATTTTTCATCGTGGAATATTCTGGGTGAATTATTCTAGTTATTAAAAGTTATTTAAAAAGCAGAGAAAGAGTTACATTTCCAAAACTCAGCAGTGATCATGTGTTTCTATGTTATTTTCAGGACAGATCTCATGAAGGAACATTTTTAAAACCCATGGCATGAGTAACACCTGATGGGCTCTCCTTCATATTGTTTTCTGTTGTCAGAGTTTGTATCCCATAAATCTAATGGGTAGAGACCTCATTAAAACAGGCTTAGTTCTACTGCAGATGGTCCTTATACAATCTCTGACACATTACTTACAGTGGGGTGCAGTTTTTGTCCGCAAGTGCTAACTTACGCTTATGGAAAATTACAAATTCATTGTTTTTTTACAGCCGCTGCTGGGAAAGAGGTTATATAGTTTTTTTTCTTCCCTCTTCTGATTCATGCAGCGTGTTGATTTAAACTGTACGTTATATCAGGTCCTGACAAAAACCTATGGTGAAAGGCTTGGTTCTGCAGTTTATTTTTCCTCGGGGAAGGAAAGGAAATCTAATCAGTTCTGTGTTGCATAGAAATATTCAACACTTGTTGTTTTCTGAGATATCACCAGCTTAAAAACTTTAAAACTTTTGAGAGTAATTGGTTTAGTTAAACATATTTTCCTTGGCAAAACAAACCTTTAAATGAGAATGGACAGGAATTGGGTTATTTTTGAAGGTAAAAGATATGATGGACAGGGGTACCACACAAAAATTAAAAACTAATCTGATGTTCCCTAAAAGACGCTGCATAGAAAAAGGCCTTCAGGACTGTGGAATTATTTCCCACCACAGTAACCAAATTGTAAGCATGCTTTTCCTTATTTTAAGACAGATCTGTGTTTTGTTTTGTTTTTTAGCTTGGGTTTTTTGTTTTTTTTAGCATAATGTTTGTCTGAAGCTTCTTATGAACTGGGTTTTAGGAGCAAATATGATCTGAGGTAAATTAGGAGCTGTGAACTAGTAACTTTTTTTATCTGATTATTGTCCAACTAGAAATAATACACTAACCGGTCTGGGGATATTAAGCCAATCCTTCAATCTCTGCAGAAAGCTAGCATCATTGTTTAATGCAGAAGTACTCAACCTGTGGTTCCTGGACTCTTGAAGCCCGTGAGCCACAGATTTTGGGTCCATAAAATTATAATACTTAATTAAAGGTAGACCGATTCCTATTAAAACAGATCTAAGCCAATGATGAGTTCCAGTCATTTTAGTGGCTTTGAAATGCAATAATACTCAAAATCTCTACTCTGGGGAACACAGATTGGGGCTGAAGAATTTTGTTTTGGAGCCAAGGCTAGGATTCTTTATAATGGAATAAAGAGAAGTAAAATCCTTTATTTTAGGAAAAGAAAAGAAATAAAGGTTCTCACAACACTTAAGAGGATGGTCGGCTCACACTCCAGTCTCCTTTTTTGATTTCTTAGGGGTTTTAAAGATTAAAAGAATACCTAGGAGTACAAAGGTACACAAGGTGATTTCAGATTACTAAGGAATAAAAATATTGACACATTTATCAGCATTTAGATAAATTAAACCGGGGTTCTAGTATAAATTTCTCCCAACTCTCAAAACTTTAAAATAGCCCAAATTTAAAGAAAATGATGTTGGTTCTCCTTTTGGAAACGTTATGTGGGAACAAAAGTCCAGTTTGGGAGTCAAGCTTCTTATCTTGATTTCTGGTTAAGTTTAACACTGCAGTTTTGTTTTGTTTGGGTATGCCATAGAGATGTCAATGCCGACTTAAAATACTTCTTGCATTTAACCTCAGCAGAGAATTCTTGAATACAGCTGGGATCAAATTGAGCAAAACAAAAGAGAAGTATAACAATAACTCTCAGGATTGTAGTTATTATTATTACAGAGTTATAGTACAAAGAATTGGCAAAAGGGGTTCTAGCATCAGTAATTTGGATTCATGTTAGAGAAAAAACGTTGCTGTGCTTCTAAATAGTTTCAGATTCTCTTTGGACTATGTGCACTCATTTTAAAAAGGATCCTAAAGATTGTCAGAATTAAAATTGATCAATTACAGCATTAGAGATATGGCTGAGAAAAACATATTTTGAAAGAGCTTTTTAAAGATTCTTTGAATTCTTGAAGCTTCAATTTTTATTTGGCCATTTATCTGTCCTTTGATGTTTTGTCTTTGTTTTGTTCGACTGAATGTTTGTTGTATGTGGTTGTGCATGACATAATAATGCATGTTTAGAATAATGTTTCTAAATCCCCAGATTGATTTAAACCTTGAGTTTTCAGGAGAATTAAAAAAGCAGCTTGTTTTGAGGTAGGTGTGTTAACAGTTTTGCAGTTTAAGGTACATTAAGATGGGTTGGAAATGAAGAAACTGTGGGTCCCCCGCCTATAAGGCTGCCCATAAGAGGCTAGTTCTGCCTGACTCTGCCCACCTACCAGGTTTGTTCATGCCTTTGCTTCATGGTAATGCTCAGCACCTCCCTTCCTGAGTTTTAACACTGTTTAAGAGACAATAGAATCAAAAGGCTTGTAGTGATTGTTGCCTTAACATGTTCTTTTGTATAATAATTAAGGATGTAGCATGACATTTAGATTTATGTGTTTTACTATAAAAGGTTAATGAAATAGTTTAAACTAGTTTGAAGAATTTGTTTTGCATGAAGGATCATTGGTGATTTATTAGGTTGAAAGTTTTCCCTGGTGCCATTAAGCTAACTAACAGTTCAAGATATGCTAAAAGTAAGGAATATTTTTGATAAAGAATCTGAGTCATGACTTCATATTTGGTGAGAATTATTTCTCAGATTATCTTTGTAGAGTTTATGCATCACAATTACATTAGATGTCCATTAATCTAATACTTGCACAACAACTGAAGTTTTCGTTTTGTTGTTAATGGAACTGAATTACAGTTAGAAACATCTGGATTTTATTTATTTATGTTGCTTTTGGTAATTTCATAGTGACACATGTCAGAATTCATTTCTGTGGTTTTATGTAATGTGATCCTGGTGACTAGAAGTTTTTTATACTTTTTGCTAGATTGTCGCATGGGTTGGACCCTGCGCCAGAAGAGAATGAAACAGTTTTAGCACTCATGGGAAAAAGGGTAGCTCATACCTCCAGTGAGGACTTAGTGACAATGTGAAAGAGACGTTGTACTTTGTTTATATAAATGGTGCATAGTTCCTTAAGATCACATTCTGAAAACCTGTCTGAAAGTATGGTGTTGATTCTTTTGTGAAATTTTACATCTCCACAGATTAGACCATTTTTGAAATTCTCTTTGGGTATTCTGAAACTATGGAAATAATGAGCTGTAATCAGGCCTTCCTCAAACATCATATGTCACATTTTTAATATTCAGAATATTTAGCTGATGATCACTGCTAGTATACTAGGTGGAGTGAGAAGATTTATTCTTTTTGATTTTGCTGGATGTTTGATTGAAGTTCATGTAAATTAAGCACCTAGGCTTGAGAATGGGAATTTGAAAATTAAAAAATTAGCCAAGGGCTGTGAAGGTTCTGCTTATTGTTTTCATTTTACGATCGAGACTTTTGAAGTGCTGTTTGACAGCTCTCCTAATTTAGGGCATGGGGATATTGCTAAGGGGGGATTTCTACCTTCCACATCTTTGTGTGAAGAGAGGATGTTGTTTTTACTGCAAAAACCTGTTCCACTGTGCTTTCTCAAGTTTCACATATTGCGAAAGCTGCATTGCTGAAACAGCCACTTCCAAACTCCACCCTTGATTCCAGGAGAAACACAGTTGAAGTCCAGATGCTGGGATGGCCCATATCAGATCCTACACCGTTGACAAGGTAGCAGAACGTGACACCTGGGTCTATGCTACACTGGAAGGTGTTAAGGTGAAACACCACCTGAGCAGCATTCTGGTTCTGAACCTCTACCTAGAGGAGTTTCCTACGACCGCCCACCTGTAATTTTTGGTTAACAGGGCAGCTGGAAGTGCAGAAAAGCCACTCCGGAGAGGCAGCAGGATTTTAAAATTTGTTTAAGAATTTGTTTCCTTTGAAAAACTGTTTTGCTTTCAGTACCAGAAGAAAGGACATTCCACTCAAGGTCACGATGCAGCTATATGGAAGATGGTTTGTTCGGATGCTGATGATTGGTATTGCAATGTTTTTATTACTCCTGTTGTTTATTGGGAAAAGGACAGCAACGACAATTTGTGACTAATCTGAGTAATTATGCCAATAATACTCAACTGCTGATTCGAAGAGGGATTCATCACTTGATGCATCCAACTGTGAGGAAGATAAGGAATGACCAGTTGTTATGTTGTGTTGGATTCCACATCTATAATGATCAACCATTTGGGTACCTTTTCCTATTGAAACTGCTTCTATTCTAACATTTTTCTATATTGGCAACATAACCTGCCAAACACGGTAGAGTTATTCCTTTTTTTTGTGAGTGGAATGAGCTTAATCCTGCGTAAGGCCCACCCCAAGCAGTTGTATTAGAGATTCCTCGTACGACAATTTAAATATGGCTGCTTACAGAAATATGTGTCTGTCGACAATCTCCGCCGGCTGCTGTCGATCCCGCCCCCCCGCGCCTCCTTTTGAGCCAGAAATAGAGACCTATTCATCAGATCTCGTAATTTTATGAGCGGAGACAAAAATCACTTATTCTTTTGTACCTGACCTTGGTCGTGCAAACCATTATAGTATGTTCCTTACACACCGTCTACTATGGACAACTGAGCGCCCACCCAACACAGACCACAAAACTGAGCTGTACATTGGTCCCTCCATCACGCACCTGCCCGATCCCATTTCAGGATCTTTGTGTAATCAACCACACACCCGGCACACGTGCCATTGGAAGTACTGTCGGCCAGGTTAGTGCACCCAATAATATGCGCCAGAGGTCGCCAGTGCGACAACTCTACGCGGTAGAGAGGGTATTGGTTTCTTTTCTCGTATTCTGTACTGTGATCTGCATGATTGAAATGACTTACAGCTGTTGCTGCACTCTTTTTTTGAGCATTCTTACCCTGATATACTTTTTTGTACACATGGTTTCCCGAGTGTCAAGAATTTTCTTTGCCGCGTCGTGTATGTAGCATCTTGTAACAGAAGAAAGGGATCTTTTTATTGTGAAAGCTTTTAATAGCGAGTGACTGAAAAGTTAATGCGATCGTCATAAGTGCTGTGGAACTCATACGTCTCTCTTCTTACCACTACCTGATCCCTCTATCTCTCACTCCTACAGTTTGTATTAGATCAGTTTTATTTTAAACTCTAAATTATTACCAATAAGAGCTATTGTTTCGCAATCCTCCCTGAAGAGTTCTGTTCTCTGAGAGGGTGCTCCCTCTTATGTGTAGTTTATGTTATTTGAGACCCTAAGCGTCCACCTATCTGCATAATAACATGTGTACACACTAGACACAACGACATTACAGAAAGGAAATGGAGACGAGCGCGCCAGAGTGTAGCCAAGCTCTTTTAAGTTGAGGTAACACCCCACATACTGTTTAAGTATTGTCTGTAAACTGTCCTCTGGGCTCTGTTTCACTGACTCATCAGTGACAGGGTCTTCAAACGCAGAAATGCCTTTGAATAAAACTTATAAAAGATAAGGTCCGGATTTTCTCTTATTGTGAGTTAATTTCTCTCCCACTTTGATAAGAAAAATTCTATTATACTACACAGATAGTTTCAGTTCAGATTATTTAGTTAGACGGGCGCTGTTAGAACGGCGCTCTATTTACAACAATGTTTTTTTTTTTTTTCCTATCTTCTTGTTGATTTTTTTTTTTCATTCCCCCCCCCCCCCCCCCCCCATTTTCTAGTTCTCAAGGCACCCACAAAGGGTCCACTGATGGTCATTGTTATACTAAAAACCACAACGATTGGGGATACCTCTCTCTGCCAGACTGATTATAACCTGGGAAAAGAGAAGGGGTCATACAGGTAGCAGAAATGGAGGGTGTGTTTGCACCTCAACCATAACTGAGCCGGTTTAGGCTAAACCTGACTCCCCCTTACTCCATCCAACAGCTCCCTCCCTCATAACCTAAGCCGCTCTAACTATAAGCTTTATCAGAAGTTTTAAGCCTAGCCTTAAAAGTAGACAGGGTGTCCGCCTCACAGACCAATACCGGGAGCTGGTTCCACAGGAGAGGAGCCTGATAACTAAAGGATCTGCCTCCCATTCTACTTCTAGAGACTCTAGGAACCACCAGTAAACCTGCAGTCTGAGAACAAAGTGCTCTGTTAGGAACATAGGGAACAATCGGATCTCTGATGTATGATGGAGCTAGATCATTAAGGGCTTTATATGTGAGGAAAGAGAATTTTAAATTCTATTCTGGATTTAACAGGCAGCCAATGAAGGGAAGCTAAAATAGGAGAAATATGATCTCTCTTTTTAATTTTCATCAGAACTCTTGCTGCAGCATTTTGAATCAGCTGAAGGCTTTTTAATGCTTTTTGGGGACATCCTGATAGTAAAGAATTACAATAGCCCAGCCTTGATGTAACAAAGGCAGGGCCCCTTTTTTCAGCGTCACTCCCTGGAAGAATTTTCAATTTTTGACAATTTTCCCCGGAGGTGAAAGAAGAAAACCTAAAACCCTTTTTTAATATGGGATTTAAAGTGACATGCCCCTGGTCAAAAGTAACCCAAAGGGGTTTTTTTTCTTTTTATTACCGGAGGTCAATTTAATGCCATCCAGGTTAAGTGATTGACAAAGCAGTTTTTTTTTTTTAAAAACTCCGGGCCCAAAAGACAAAAACTTCTGTCTGTCTGAATTTAGAAGCAAAAAATTTAAAGTCATCCAGTTTTTTATTCTTCGAGACTGCTTGTAGTCTATCTAACTGGTTGGGTTTCTAAGATTTATGGATAAGTAAAGCTGAGTATCATCAGCGAAATAAAAAAATTCATTCTATGCTGCCTGATAATTTTGACCTATTTATAAACATATATATAGGAAAGACAATTGCCCAAGTACTGAAAACCCGTGGTACTCCACAATTAACCCTGGAGTTTAAAGATGATTTATCATTTTTAAGAAAAAAACTGGGAACTGTCAGACAAATAAGATTTTTAAACCAGCCTAGCGCTGTTCCCTGATCCCTAAAGCATATTCCAGCCTTTTTTTAAAAGAAAATTATGGTCAACTGTATCAAATGAAACACTGAGATCTAAGAGGACAAGTACAGACACAAGTCCATTATCTGAGGCAATAAGAAATCATTAGTGACTTTCAGCAGAGCTTTTTGTGCTATGAGGAGCTCTGAAACCTGACTGAAACTCTTTCCACAGGTCATTGCTGTGTAAATGCTCACAATTTGATTAGCAACTATTTTTCTCAAGGATTTTAGATAAAATGGAAGATTGGATATAGGTCTGTAATTTTTCAAGTCATCTCGATCAAGCGAAGGTTTTTTTAATAAAGGTTTAATTACAGCTACCTTAAAAGCCTGTGGTACATATCCATGTACTAAAGATAGATTAATCATATCTAAAATGGGGCTGGTAATCAGAGGGAACACTTCCTTAAATAATTTGGTTGGGATTGGGTCTAACATACAAGTTGAAGGTTTAGATGAAGCTAATATTTCTGATAACTCAGGAAGCTCCACAGGATCAAAACAGTCCAAACACAGATCAGGTTCTAGAGTTATTTCCGATGTTGTTTCACTTGCTGAGGATGAAGTAATCATCTTCGGGAGTATGTCAAAGATTTTATTTTTAATAGAATCAATTTTATTTAAGAAGAATCCCATAAAGTCATGGCTGCTAAGAGCTAAGGGAATGGATGGCTCAACAGAGCTATGACTCTGTGTAAGTTTAGCAACCGTACTAAAGAGAAACCTAGGATTATTCTTGTTCTCTTCTATTAATGATGAGAAATAAGCTGTTCTGGCTTGGCGAAGTGTCTTTTTATACAACAATAGGCTATTTTTTTCAGATTAAGTAGGAATCCTCTAGGTGTGTAGAGCGCCATTTTCTCTCCAATTTTCTAACGTTGTGCTTTAAAGTACGTAGCTCTGAATTAAACCAGGGAACCTGCCTCCTATCAATAATTACCTTCTTTTTCAAGGGGGCTGCCTTGTCTAATGCATCATGCAATGATGAAGAAACACTATGAACAAAATAATCAATTTGTGAAGGGGCAGAAACTGAATTTTTGCCCTCCACTGTGTTTTTCAGTAATAATTAGGAGATTAAAAGTGGAACAGATTCTTTAAAGGTTGTTACAGCATCGTCTGATAATGATCTACTATAATGAAATTTTCTTTCAGGTGTGGAGTACTCTGTTAAATTAAACTGAAAGGTTATTAAGAAATGGTCAGACAGGACAGGGTTATGAGAAAATATTGTAATGTCTTTACACTCAATGCCATATGTCAGCACAAGGTCCAGAGAATGAAGACAAAGGTGGGTAGGTTTGTTAATGTTTTGAGCAAAGCCAAATGAGTCTAAGATAGCATTAAAGGCAATATTTAAGCTATCACTTTCAGTGTCAACATGAAAGTTAAAATCCCCCACTATAATAACCTTATCTATATTTAACACTAAATCAGATAAAAGGTCTGAAAACTGATCTAAAAATTGAAAGTAGGGGCCTGGTGGACGGTACAAAACAACAAACATAAGTGGTTTTATTGCTTTGCAATTTGAATGAGGAAAACTAAGGATTAAATATTCAAAAGAGTTTTAGCAATTGATTGGTCTGGGACTAATCAATAAATCGGACTGAAAGCAGGTTGCCACTCCTCTGTCATGATGTTGTTTTGGGTCGGACAAAAGTGCAGACAAGAGCTCGAAAGGATCATCTTTATAATCCGTAGTTTCATTTATTAAGACCAAACGTAGCAAATACAACAACTCACAAAAATCACTGCAGGTACTCCAAGGCAAGGCGAAGCATAAGATTTCCAAAGCAAAGCAAAACAAAGCATAATCATGGTAGGGAAAGAGGAGTGACGAACACAAGGAACCAGCAACAAACAATGACACCAAACCAACTAATATACTGTAGAAGAACAAAGGGCAGGTAATCAAAGGAACAAGGAACAGGTGTGACAAGGAGGCAGAGGGAACAGGTGAAACAAATACAAAGGCTGAGGAAAAGAGAAAAGACTAATAAACAATAAACAGAAAACACAGACCAAGCAAGATAATAAATCAGAGGAAGAAATAAAGAACTAGAATAACTATGAACTAAAGTAAACAGAGAAACTAGAGGGAAACATAGAAACAATAACCACAACCTAAGATTTAAACAAAGAACCCATAAGAAGAACCTAATTTACAAAATAGACAAACCAAACGTAAACGATAACTAAAGCTGGACTAAGAATAAATACCTAACCATAACTAAACACAGAGCTACTAAATAAGAATCCAAGTAAGAATAATAATAATAATCAAATATTAAGAATAATAATAATACTATGAAAATAAATAATAACATAACCAATAATAATAACAAATAATAACATGAAAAAGGAAAGTAACCACAAAAGGAACTGGACGCGAGGGGAGGGAAAACAAACACTAGGAGGCAGTAAAAGGAACAAGAGAACTAAACAAACATGAAACAAAACCCACATAGAAACATCTAAGCAAAAGGTAAACAAACACAAAGCCACAAAGTCCAAAAATGTCACACTATGACATCCTCCTCCTTGCCCAGTATTTCGGGACATGTGAAAATTTAAATAATTAGTAGGAGTTGACTCATTTATAGTAACTTAATCGTCTTGCTGCAGCCAGGTTTCTGTGAGGCAAAATAAATCAATCTGATTGTCACAAATCAGGTCACTAACTAGCAATGTCTTTGAAGAGAGAGATCTTATGTTCAGTAGGCCACATTTAATTGTTTTATTTTTCTTTGTAGTCTGAGTTGTGTTTATTTTTATGAGATTTTCCTAATTTCCTCCTTTTAGATTATTTTTTAATCTATTCAATTTTGGCCGTGGGCGAGACACTGTCTTAATAGGGTAATGGGTGGGTAACAGTACAGAAGCTGCAGAGAGGAGTGTTAAACTACGACCCTGCTTCCTGGTCTGAACCCTGGGTTGTCAGAGTTTTGGAGAACTAATAAATTCGGCCAGATTCCTAGAAAGAAGAGCTGCTCCATCCAAAGTGGGATGGATGCCGTCTCTCCGGATCAGACCATGTTTTCCCCAAAATGTTCGCCAGTTATCAATGTAACCCACATTGTTTTCTGGACACCACCTAGACAGCCAGCGGTTGAATGACAGCATGCGGCTAAACATGTCGTCACTGGTTAAATCGGGGAGGGGACCAGAGAAAATTACGGAGTCCGACATTGTTTTGGCAAACTTACACACTGAAGCAACACTAACTTTGGTGACCTCCGATTGACGTAACCGGGTGTCATTACTGCCAGCGTGAATAACAATCTTACTGTATTTATGCTTATCCTTAGCCAGCAGTTTCAGGTATGATTTGATGTCGCCCGTTCTGGCCCCTGGCAGACATTTGACTATGGTGTCTTTAGTGCCACGTTTCGGACTATTGAGCTGCCAATTACCAGAGTTGGCTTCTCAGCGGGTGTGTCACTGAGCGGGGAAAATCTGTTAGAAACGCAGACGGGTTGGTGGTGACCTGTGGGCTGGGATCTAGGACTATCTTTCTACGTACCGTCACCCAGCCGGCCTGAGATCCCGGCAGCGCGGGCTCTGCTGGAGGACTGCTACGGGGAGCTACCCTCGGTGGCTCCGCGCTGGCTAAGGGGCCTCTGCTATCTGCTGTTTTTTCAACAGCACGGAGCAAATCCGACACCCTTGCCTCCAAAGCTACAAAAATGCTACATTTATTACACGTACCATTATCACTAAAGGAGGCAGAGGAGTAACTGAAAATCTGACAGAGAGAGCAGGAGAGAGGAGGAGACTCGGAGAGAGAAACAGTTGAACGGGTAGCCATGGTGGAGCTAAAGCTAACGCTAAGCTAGCGACCCCTTACCACTACCAGAAAAACCGTGTAAGACACAGAGAGTTCCCAAACATTAAATACAGCAACAGAAAGTATGTGTTTTAACGTGCTTATGTATTATAACAAGTAAGAGGTATCACAGTAGAGAGAAATCAGATCAAACGAGAGAGCGTTCACACACCAAACAATTCACCAAGTGCAACAGTGAAAACAGGATGTGACGTTACCCAGAGCTCCTCCTTCGGCCTTCCACTCAAACAATGGAAACAATGTAAACTCCACAGAACCAGAGATCATTCTGTTACGTAGCTGTAGTGCTAAACCAAAGTACTCGTACTCGTCTTCCGCTTTATCAGGAACCGGGTCGCGGGGGCAGCAGACTCAGCAGAGACACCCAGACGTCCCTCTCCCTAGACACCTCCTCCAGCTCCTCCTGGGAGCCCAAGGTGATCCCAGGCCAGCCGAGAGACATTGTCCCTCCAGCGTGTCCTGGGCCGTGTCCTGGGTCTCCTCCTGGTGGGAGGTGCCTGGAACACCTCCCAAGGAAGGCGTCCAGGAGGCATATTTTATGTTCTTCACTTGAATGAGAAATGTCTGCTGTTGGCTGATAACCTCATTTGCATCCAGAAATGATAAATGAAGTTCTTATTTTTCAGAGAGTTTACATTAAAAAAACAAAAACTTGCTCAAATGTCTAACCTAGAAGTTTGAATGTTTCTTTGATATTGTGTTTATCTGGGTGGGGGTTTCTTCTTAAATTCAATTAATTCAGTCAAAGTAAATGGGTTTGATGTGCTTATAGCTTTAAGAGAGGATTTTTTTTCTTTCAGTAATATTTTCAGCCTGACCCAAACCATAAGCCTACAGGGAGAAAAACGTTCTGACATTTTAGGAACAATAAAATCATAATTCAGTAAATTACATGCAGAAAAAAGGTTGCCAACAAAGAAAATCACACACTCTTAATATTTCTTTGGGCCGCCTGCATTGACTACATTCACTGTGCCATTGCTTCTGCACTGTCACAACATTGAGCTCCATCCATTTTACACCGAGTTCTTGTATTGATGATGGGAGATTCTGACCACCGCACAAAGCCTTCTCCAGCACATCCGAAACATTCTCCATGAGGTTAAGGTCTGGATTCTTTGGTGGCCAATCTATGTTGGAAAATTATGTCTCAAGCTCCCTGAGCAACTCTTTCACAATTTGAGCCAAATCCAAGTGGAATAACCTGGTCATTCACTATATTCAGGTAGTCAGCTGACCTCATTCTTTGGGCACAGATTATTGCTGAGCCAAGACATGACCAACTACATGAATGCCAGATCATAGCACATAGCACTGCCCACACAGGCTTGTACAGTAAGCATGATAGGTGCATCAGATCACCTGCCTCTTCTTCTCAGAGTGATGTGACCATCACTCTGGAGCAGGGTAACTCTGGATTCACCAGACCATATGACCTTCTTCTAGTCCTCCAGAGTCCAATCTTTATGCTCCCTAGCCAACTGTAGCCTTTTTATCCGGTTAGCCTTACTGATGAGTGATTTTCTCATGGCTACACAGCTGTTCAGTCCTAGTACCTTCCCTTCACATTGTGCATCTGGAATTGATCTTACTTTCACTTCACTATTAAACGTACTCCTGAGTTCTCCTTTTGTTTTTCTTCGATTTGATTTGGCCAAACATTTAAGAGATCATGATCTCAATCATTCAGGATTGTTTTCTGACCACATTTCTTCCTTGAAGATGATGGTTCCCCACTATCCTTTCAGTTTTTAATGACGCATTGGATAGTTCTCAACCCAATTTTTGTAGTTTCTGCAATCTCAGATGTTTTCTCTGCTTGATGTATGCCAGTGATTTGACCCTTCTCAAACACGTTAACATTGAAGTTATTAAATGCCAGTAAACTTTACCTATCATCGAATTATTGTTTACTGTTTAATCCTACCTGCAGTTGTATTCAGGAAAGCCATGGAGTAATCTCCTAATCCCCAAACAGTTGTCCATTTCCATAAAGCCAGTCAACCATGACCACAGCATGTGCTCCCTCTGTAATGAGCTTCTGCCTTGTACTAAAAGAGCATGTCCTCAGTCAAGGATCTCTTGGGAATTGATCATTTACACTATAGTTCATACACATAGTCATACCCTGCCGCAGCTTGACTTGTTCTTTCTGTTTGAAATGTTTGAAGTTTGCTTCAATGGGTCCTGGCTAGCTCCAAGACCATGTACACTGTGGAATGTGATGGTCTTTACAGCATTGCTAAGGATCTTGAGCTGTTGCTGGAGGAAATCTTGCACGGTGTCCTATGGGTCTTTTTCTGTGCACCGACAAAAACAATGTTGCAGCTCTGCAGACTGTCAATATGTTTCCTCATCCAAGTTGTTGTTTATAAGGAAAATTACACAATAGGTAATATTTTAAATTGTATTCAATATTTGGCTAGATTTCATCGGCTTGTTTTTCCCTGAGCTGGATAGTGTGCCACCATGTTGAATATTAATGCATCACTCTATTCATGAGTGAACAAAGGACAGGTGTGACTGAATTTTTCAGGGGCAAACCTTTGGTACTTAACATCCTAGGCAACATGTAGCAATGTGTCCCATCCCACCATGCTCCCTCTCCTAGGACCCTGATACATTACTTCCAAGATGATAAACCAACACGGCCTTGTTAGGATAGTTTTGAGCATATTATGTATTTATTTATTTATTTTGATAGTAGCTAGACAGGAAATGGTGTGGAAAGAGTGGGGTAAGGTGAACCAGAAAGCATCAACGGCCCAGGATCCGATCCCGAGTCAGCCTGCATCGAGGACCAAGGCCTTCGTACATGGGTTGCGCGCTTAACATATTACTTAATATATTGTGTATAACCTATTATACCGTTTGCAAGCAAACAAAAATATTATAATAGGCCCTAATTTAAAAAAAATTAGAGTCTCTAGGGGTGCAGCAGACCTAATTTCACAGACAGTGCAACAACAAGTGCTATCAAGGTTCAAGTTTGTCAGGGTCTCAGATAATTATCAATTAAAAATATCTAGATTGGGACCGAGTTTCAACACCTGGATGCAGGCTGGGACATCCTCATAGATACATTATTTTAGTCAGTATATTTCACACCAATGTGTACCGACAGAGTAACTAACTTCTTCCTCTTAGGATACAGCAGGGGCAAGCTGTACTACTTACAGAATCACATTTATTTTTCATATTCCAAATACAATAGCTTAACAAGCCCTTTAGAACTACTGTGACTCCATTAACTGAATTCTGATTTTTTTATATATTTTTAGATATGCTTATAATATAAGAGCTCTGTATGGCGTGAAGCTTCATTCAAGATAAGTTAATAATGCAAATTACTTCTAGTTTTGAAAAGCAGAAGTCTAAAGTTGTCAGAGCATTAAAGAGATGTGTGAGTAACAGGAAATGTCTACTTCCCCTAAGTAATTCTCCTCAGCTTTATATGTGAGGGAAGTTTGCCGACATATCAGACCAACTTTCACATCAAGACTAAAAATGGCAGAGAGTGATGTTCAGTATGCTTCAGTGGTCATCAAAAGCAAGAGCTCTCCAAGATGTGAGTTTAAAGTTGTTTTTTAATTGTTCTCCAGTTGTGATCACTATTGTGTGTAATATTGATTTATTTAGCTGTAGAAAGTGAAAATCTGAAATTAACAGAATGTTATGGTTTTTGTTTGTTTTTGCATACAGTAACACGATGTAAAGTAAGGAAAAAATTATCCTCTGCTATCAAAATGTCAGTCCGTCATTTTCTATACTGCTTCTTCCATAGTGGGTCGCGGGGAAGCTGGTGACTATCTCCAGCAGTCTACGGGCGAGAGGCGGGGTACGCTCTCAAAATGAGTTGACACTAAAATTACTTCAAAGGAACGCAAGATGAAAAACATAAAATCAGTAGAAGAAGCCAGATCTGAATGAAAATGGATGTACATTTCATAATTTAAATAAAAAAGAAGCTCAAACCTTGTGCTTTTTTCTGAGCTGACTTTTGCTATGGAACCTGAAATTAATATAAATATTAACTAAACATTGTTTGTATGGGAAGGGTAGGAGGGATTTAGAAGTTGTCTAATACTTTCATATTTACCATCCACATCTCAATTATTAAAGGTAATTTAAGAAATTTTCACTTGAAGTTTAGAGCAACAGTAATTGTGTGGTTGCTGTGGTTAACATGCTTGTGCTTTTTGTTGTTAAACATCCTCATACAGAGATCTCTGTGACTTCTCGAATCAAACATTTGCCTGATTTGGCTTTGTAGTAAATGTTTTGTGAACAAGACAAACAAAACTTTAAAAGGTTGAGTTCCTGAAAATATAAGTCCAGTTAAAGGCAAGAACAACAGTTTCATGTTGCATCACAAATTTCTCTGGTGTGTAAATATTACAAAACATAGCGACTCATTCGTCGTCACACAGGGAAAGATAAGTAAACATTACATCCATGTGTTGATCTTCGTAAGTCAGGAAATGTTAGAGGAAAATCACTATTCTCCTAACTTTGTCTATATCTAGCGGATTGGTGACAAAGTTTAAAGTAAGTGGGACTGTGACAAACAAGGCAGGACAAGGACCCCTGTTCATCTTGCCCTCACAGCTCACTGTCAGAGAACTGGATCAAAGAGGGGCATCTTGGGTTTGAGCTGTTGTCACAACAACCATTAGAAACTATCTGCATGTCAACTGATTGGTTGGAAGGCATACCAGGAAAATCCTTTTCTGTCCTATAACCTCAAACGTAAATATGTGAAGAATGTTATGCGATGCTGGAGCTTTAACTAGAACTTTGTGCTTTAGTCGAATAAGAGAAGCCAAACAATTCAGGTGAGTCTGGTGCAAAACAAAAGGTGAATACATGGAAAAACACTGAACACACTGTAGGTAGGTGGAGGATGTGTGATGCTGTGGGCTTGTTTCTTCTCCAAGGGCCCTTGTTAGAATGCTTGACATCGTGATCTCTTTGAGATATCAGGACATTTTTGTTAAAATGGATCATTATTAGGTGTTTCTCTAAAAATGATCAAACACAAATGACCAAGTCAATACAGCATGGTTTACCAGCCACAAAGACAGCCTTTTCTTGCATAAAATTGAATTTAAATTTATTTCTATTTTAAGCCTTTACAATGTGTGAAGCCTTCAGTTGGTCCTAGTTTCCTAAAATGTGATAAAGTGGGACATCAGATATTTCTAGCTTGTTCCTTTGTGAGAGACACTTTCCTTTTTTGAGTAATGATCAGCTCTATGTCAGTTTACTCATACTTTAACTTGCCTCCCAGGCTGAGAACATGCTAATGGAAGAAAAGACTCAGACAGATCATTAAACAATTTAATGTAAATGTTTTAGCAAATTAATTATGGTAGAAATAAAGTCTTTCATACCTTTGTGGTTTCAGCTAAAAAAAAGGAAGAGGTTGTGTATGATGAAGTGAAGATAACAAATCAAACGGCTCAGCAAACTTCTGTAAAAAATGGTAAGTTCTTAAAAAATAAGTAAATGCAAGCCTAAAAGGATTGTATGTATAAATTCTGCTATAACAAGCTCAGTTATCTTTGAAATTACCATTAAAGGGTGCAGGTCTTAGTTCAGATGAACTTTCATCAGATAGGAAGTGATAAATGAGAAAATGCAAAATGTAAAAAAAGAAAAAAGTCTGTTGTTTCCTTGGAAGCTGACCCATTTACTGACACATTACACCTACAAATAGCTGTTGAACTACAGTAACCAGTGGTGCTGTTAATGAGCTTGCCATGACCCACAGTAGCCTCTCAGAAGGAGATGATCTGCATTCATTCTAAGCAGGGACAACAGAAGATCACAGTATAAAATACTGCTTGCTGAAGTAGCTATGCAATAAAATAAATGAAATTTGCATGACTTTATGTAACATTTGGAACGTGCACACTGAGCTCATCTTTATCACTTGTGCTTTATGCCTGGTTCACACGGCAGGATTTTAAATTGTCGGTTGATTTTCAAAACCTAAGAGACCCAACAACAAAATATATATAACAGGTTTGACGCTACAGCGTGTGGTGTCCAGCCACATGGCAAGCACAGCACACCACACACTCACAAATATTCAGATTTCAGATGGGAAATCTTGCAAAGCCTCTCCAGATCAAAGTTCAGAGTAATTCCCCTCCGTGTTCCCATCACCTTGCTTTCTGATTGGCTACACGTCAAGTTCAACAGGTTGCATGCTCGTTTGTCCTCAGGGAAAACCCAATATGGTAGGCTATCGGGGAAAGACAATCCAACATGTTGAATATACCCAATTTTCAATTCAATTCAATTCAATTCAGTTTTATTTATATAGCGCCAATTCACAACACATGTCGTCTCAAGGCACTTCACAAAAGTCAGGTACATACATTACAATTAGTCATAACCATTCAACAGTGCAGTCAGATTCAGTTATTTATTCAAATTGGACAAAAAGTTTTTCTATCTAAGGAAACTCAGCAGATTGCATCAAGTCAGACACTTGTAGCATTCCCTCCTTCTGGATGAGCACATGTGGATACAGTGGACAGTCACTTGCATTGACTTTGCAGCAATCCCTCATACTGAGCATGCATGTAGCGACAGTGGAGAGGAAAAACCCCCTTTTAACAGGAAGAAACCTCCAGCAGAACCAGGCTCAGTGTGAGCGGCCATCTGCCACGACCGACTGGGGGTTAGAGAGAACAGAGCAGAGACACAAAGAGAACAAAGAAGCACTGATCCAGTAGTACTTTCTATGGGAAGGAAAAGTAAATGTTAATGGATGTAGCTCCTTTAGTTGTTTCACCTAGAAAGAAGGAACAGATAACCTCTGAGCCAGTTTTCAAGTTTAGAGTCTGAAGAGAGCACATAGAGTTAGTTACAGTAAAAGCTCAGCCAGTAGCCATGTCTAGGAGAGAGAAAGGGTTAAACACTGAAAGACAGGGCCATGTGGATCATCGGTAGAGGGTGAGCATTAAGTTGTTGCCAGCAGAAGCTGGCTGACGATGCCCCTCTCCAGAAAGGTGTCACAGGTAGACACAGAGTCAGGCCAGGTGTAGTTTCTAGGAAGAGAAAAGAGAGAGAACAAGGTTAAAAGCTGAAATAACAGCAAATAATGCAAAATTGGAGAGTAGGGTGAGAATGTAGCGAAGAGGGTGAAAGTGGTCATTATGTCCTCCAGCAGCCTAAGCCTATAGCAGCATTAACTACACAGATAGTTTCAGTTCAGATAATTTAGTTAAACGGCGCCTATCTACAACAATGTCGTCCCAAGGCCCCCCACAAAGGGTCCCACTGATGGTCATTGTTATACTAAAAACCACAAGGATTGGGATACGTCTCTCTGTCAGACTGATTATAACCATTGGAAAAGAGAAGGGGTCATACAGGTAGCAGAAATGGAGGGTGTGTTTGCACCTCAACCATAACTGAGCCGGTTTAGGTTAAACCTGACTCCCCCTTACTCCATCCAACAGGGAGGGAGAAAGGCTCCTCCCTGATAAACTTAGCCACTCTAACTATAAGCTTTATCAAAAAGGAAAATTTTAAGCCTAGCCTTAAAAGTAGACAGGGTGTCCGCCTCACGGACTAAAACTGGGAGCTGGTTCCACAGGAGAGGAGCCTGATAACTAAAGGATCTGCCTCCCATTCTACTTCTAGAGACTCTAGGAACCACCAGTAAACCTGCAGTCTGAGAACGAAGTGCTCTGTTAGGAACATAGGGAACAATAAGATCTCTGATGTATGATGGAGCTAGATCATTAAGGGCTTTATATGTGAGGAGGAGAATTTTAAATTCTATCCTGGATTTAACAGGGAGCCAATGAAGGGAAACTAAAGGGAGAAATATGATCTCTCTTTTTAATTTTCATCAGAACTCTTGCTGCAGCATTTTGAATCAGCTGAAGGCTTTTAACTGCATTTTGTGGACATCCTGATGGTAAAGAATTACAATAGTCCAGCCTTGAATTAACAAATGCATGGACTAGTTTTTCAGCGTCACTCCTGGATAGGATATTTCTAATTTTAGCAATGTTCCGGAGGTGAAAGTAGGAAATCCTAGAAACCTGTTTAATATGGGCTTTAAATGACATTTCCTGGTCAAAAGTAACACCAAGGTTTTTTACTGTATTACCGGAGGTCAATTTAATGCCATCCAGGTTAAGTGATTAGTGATTAAGTGACCAAGCAGTTTCTTTTTTAAAGACTCTGGTCCAAAGACGACAACTTCTGTCTTGTCTGAATTTAGAAGCAAAAAATTTAAAGTCATCCAAGTTTTTATATCTTCAAGACATGGTTGTAGTCTATCTAACTGGTTGGGTTCATCAGGATTTATGGATAAGTAAAGCTGAGTATCATCAGCGTAACAGTGAAAATTTATCCTATGCTGCCTGATAATTTGACCTATTGGAAGCATATATATAGTAAAGAGAATTGGCCCAAGTACTGAACCCTGTGGTACTCCACAATTAACCCTGGAGTTTAAAGATGATTTATCATTTACATGAACAAACTGGAATATGTCAGACAAATAAGATTTAAACCAGCCAAGCGCTGTTCCCCTGATCCCTGCAGCATATTCCAGCCTTTTTAAGAGAATATTATGGTCGACTTTATCAAATGCAGCACTGAGATCTAGCATAACCAGTACAGACACAATTATCGTCCATTATCTGAGGCAATAAGAATATCATTAGTGACTTTCAGCAGAGCTGTTTCAGTGCTATGATGAGCTCTGAAGTCTGACTGAAACTCTTCAAACAGGTCATTGCTGTGTAAATGCTCACACATTTGTTTAGCAACTATTTTCTCAAGGATTTTAGATAAGAATGGAAGATTGGATATAGGTCTGTAATTTTTCAAGTCATCTCGATCAAGCGAAGGTTTCTTAAGTAAAGGTTTAATTACAGCTACCTTAAAAGCCTGTGGTACATATCCATTTACTAAAGATAGATTAATCATATCTAAAATGGGGCTGGCAATCAGAGGGAACACTTCCTTAAATATTTTGGTTGGGATTGGGTCTAACATACAAGTTGAAGGTTTAGATGAAACTAATATTTCTGATAACTCGGAAGCTCCACAGGATCAAAAACGTCCAAACACAGATCAGGTTTTACAGTTATTTCCAATGTTGTCTCACTTGCTGAGGATGAAGTAATCATCTTTGGGAGTATATCAAAGATTTTCTTTTTAATAGAATACATTTTTTTTTAAAGAATCCCATAAAGTCATGACTGCTTAGAGCTGAGGGAATGGATGGCTCAACAGAGCTATGACTCTGTGTAAGTTTAGCAACTCTACTAAAGAGAAACCTTGGATTATTCTTGTTCTCTTCTATTAATGATGAGAAATAAGCTGTTCTAGCTTGGTGAAGTGTCTTTTTATACAACAGTAGGCTATTTTCTAGATTAAGTAGGAATCTTCTAGGTGTGTAGAGCGCCATTTTCTCTCCAATTTTCTTACATTGTGCTTTAAAGTACGCAGATCTAAATTAAACCAAGGAGCCTGCCTCCTATGAATAATTACCTTCTTTTTCAAGGGGTCTGACTTGTCTAATGCACCACGCAATGATGAAGTAACACTATGAACAAGAGAATCAATTTGTGAAGGGGAAGAAACAGAATTATTGCCCTCTACTGTGCTTTTCAGTGATTATGAGGAGATTTTTTTAAGGTCGAAGTAGTCCTTCTGAGCCGACTAGATCACTCTTAACACACCACACACAGCAGGAATATTTCTCTTACCTTATTATAAGAGCCATCACGATGATCAGGGCATTTCAGAAAGGGAAGATCAGGTCAAAAATCTGCATAAAACTTCTGCCGTGTGAACCAGGCATGAAGAGTGAAAGAGAGTTTATAGAATGGACGCCTACACAGTGGAAATAAGGAAGGAAGGGCTTGCCCTAACATACGTACATGAGTTTTCAGGGGTATTTTAGGGTCTAAGGAAAGACATTTTTGGGTTAAAAAACTAACTCTGTTAGCAGAGTTACCCAACTTAGTACTACTGTCAGCTAATCTAAAATATCTAAACATCTTTCTGGAATAGTCTACACATAGGATTTTAAAAAAATTTATGAGACTTGTTAGAATCCTGTCCAATAAAAAAGTCCTCTTAAAAGTTAGGATTTTTCTGAGTGATTTTTCACTCCAGTGCATGTAGCTTATTGCCCACTGTGGTCACTGCATTATAACATGACTAAAGCAAGGCAAAAATCTCCTTACATGTTTCTAATCCAGCCAGTTTCACGCATGTCAACATGTGTACAAAGGTGTGCAGATGAGCCTTTATGTGTTTGGCTGCTGGACTCTTTTACTAGTTAAAATCATTAGTGTTTCTGCTCTAAAACTGAGCTTTTTACGGTCTCACATAATTTTTTTCTGCTTTTCTACCCTTATATTAAAATCTACAAAAACATAATTAAACTCATCAAGAGATTTTAGCCAAGGAAAATACACACATGATTATGTCTAAATAATAACGTAGTTTAAATGACTGAATATAACTAAAATGTTCTAGAAAAATCTGTAAACCTGTTGATGTCCTGTTTGTTGCTCAGCTGACAGCTTGCTACATGTTTATATGCATGTAAAGCAGGTAACTAGGGTTTGATTTCTCAAATGTCTGATTCAACAAGGAAGCTTGTTTAAACAGTAGAGCAAAGAGTGCAAACATACAAACGTTACTGTGCAGACGTATTAAACCATGACTAATCTTTTTATTTTTACCTTCCAAGCAGCCATTCTTATACATCCATTATTTCTATCAATATATCTCCTTATGGTGGTGTTATAAATTTTTTTGTTTTATACTTTTCAAGTCTAGGTATTTTCTCTTCTAGTTAGTTTCAGGGTTTTGTACTTTTGCAGGCAGTGACATAGTGCTATCCTCTGCAGCAGATATATTCCTTAATACATGTTTTAACATATTTTATTGCTGTGTGGATATCATCTAGTTTTACTGGGAAGTTTAAATTTAGTTTGCTAATTTAACCAAAAATAATCCCAACCCATCCCAAACCCACCAGCTGTAGTTTGCTTCCTATTGTTTGCTATGCATTGCTAGCTTCAAGGTTAACTTCTACTAACTTTCAAATAATCAGAAAATGGATATGAAGTAGAGGAGCCATAACAAATGTGTTCCACTGCAGGCTTTCTGAAGGTATTTAAAAGTTTTCTTTACATTTTGGGTAATTTTCTCTTTCCATTTTTTTGTAGAGGGAAGGTCATATCCAAACATATTTCTCCAACAGTCATACAGAACCTCCTCCTGCAGATATGTTAATAGGAAAAAAGCCCCCAAAAGACCTGACATAGCACATAAGAGCTGCTTCACCTTTCAGTTGATCCACCCTCTATATGACAAGTTTACAGATCCTTTAGAATTACCTTTCCAGAGCTAAAACAATTTTAGTCAGTCATCAGTCAGTCATTTTCTATCGCTTATTCCATAGTGGGTCGCGGGGGAGCTGGTGCCTATCTCCAGCAGTCTATGGGCGAGAGGCGGGGTACACCCTGGACAGGTCGCCAGTCCATCGCAGGGCAACACACAAACAACCATGTACACACTCATTCATACACCTAAGGGCAATTTAGAGTGACCAATGTCTTTGGACTGTGGGAGGAAGCCGGAGTACCCGGTGAGAACCCACACATGCACGGGGAGAACATGGAAACTCCATGCAGAAAGACCCCCGGCCGGGAATCGAACCCAGGACCTTCTTGCTGCAAGGCTACCAACTGCACCACCGTGCATTCATCAAGTTCTGTCAACCTTCCTCATTTCCGCTGGGTAAAATTGATGGAGACTGTTTTGGAGCAGAGATTTCACAAAACATTTGCAGGGAATAAATAAAGTGGATTCTCAGCCCTGCATATTCGCTCATTTAAATAAAAACATTTAAAAAATTGTTTGCATAAAAAAACATTAATAATCACTGGATATTTCTGATCGCTGATGTTTCCTGTTTTGATTAGTTTCAATGTTATTTTAGTTTTTATTTATTTTTTTGTCCATTATTACTATTATAGGACAATCTTATTGTCATGGTTCTATTTGGGTGCCTGACCCACATGCACAAATGCTCTTAGAAATACATCAGAGGGAAAGTTTAAACGGTTTGAGAAAATAATAAATAATAAACTGGTGATCTCGATCCAGGAACCTTCTGAGCGGTAAGGTCAGCAGGCCACTAGGGGAGAGATGTAGAGGTGAGTGAGGATAATTATACTGAGGAAATGTGGAGGAAATGGAGGAGGCTTACTGGTTGAAATGGAAGACGAACGCCGGGGGGAGTTACTGGGAATCCTGGGGTAGTGGTCCGTTTGGTGGTTATTATGGAGAACTGGAGGGCGATGATGTAGAGAGCAGCAGCAAAGATGTGAGTGTCGTAGGCAACAGGTTTCTTCGAGGGGTTTAGGTAATGAGGAGCCTTGGGTTGCCAGCCGTGGGATTGAAATCAGAGATTTGTCTTCACCTGCAGGCATCTTTGTGACTTTATATCCGGGAACATACACAGTGGAAGAACTTGGTCTTGACTTGAAGATCACCTTTTGGAAGGAAGAAACACATGGAGTCTTTAGCATGGGGGAATCAGAGAGAAATAAAATGCTCACATAAAGGGCTTTGGTTACCCCATGGGTTTACACTAAAGCGAATAATTACTGGCAATCAGCTTCTCATATATAGAAGTAGATGACTTGATGAAGAGCAGTAGCAAACCTGCTCAGGTCCACCCTCCGACAAGGCTGGTCCAGCTGCGCCCTCCAGTGGAATGCTTCTAGGAATGCTTCTTTGCCAAGTTATTTGTTAGGTCTGATCTAAACACTGGTTCTTTCATTTATTCTGTTTATGTATGAACACTTTGCATTTCATGCTGGACAGAAAACAAACAAAAAGGCAACCAAAGTCTGAATAAAAGCTTTACAAGACTTTCAGAAGGCCTGAAGAAGCCTAAAGCCTCAAGCCGACTTAAAAAGATTATAATTATGTCCTGGAAATATGAATAAATGTGGTAGTCAGTATTTAATTGTTTACATACATAAACATTCAGTCACAAATCAGACAAAAATTGACCACTTTGTTCAATTTTTAGGAGAATCTGTTGTAACCAACCAATTTAAAATCTTTTATTTTAAAATAAAACTCAATATTTCACCTGCCATCTTTCTCTGTCAAATGATGACAATTTTGTAACATTTTGAAATCAAAAGGTTTCCATGTACAAAATGCAACTTAGCAGGTTTCTCTTGCTGTAATTGTGTTTTAAAATCTTTTGTTGTATATTTTCTGATTAGACTCTGCAGGACTTTTAACAGACAATGAAGCAGAAAGAAGATTTCTCTACTATCAGAAGTTGGCTTGTTGCTTTGGGAGTCTGTGTGTGATTTTGGTTTTGGCCATCATTGGAGTTTGTGTCTACTGTAAGTATGTGTAATATAGAGACCGTGAATGAAGGTTCTTCTGTTAGACAATCAGAAGCTCATATAATGTCCTGATCCAAGAAAACATAATTTATGTGGGAATGCAGCCTACATGTTCTGGAGACATGAGTTCCCTCAGTTTTAATTGTAAAATATTCAATAAGGAAGCCTGGAGACAGTTTTTAAGGTAATCTGCTTTTGCATTTAAACAGATAACCAACATTATAAATCTTTAGTTTAGAAATCATGTAACAATAATATATTATAAAATTCTATATAAATGAATGAATGGATGAATTAACTTTTTTTTCAATTCATTTATTTTATATATTAAAACAGACATGTTTAACATCTCAGTTGTTGACCTCCATGGATAACATGGAACAACATTCTTAAAATGTTTAGATTTTACATGTAAATTAAAGTCAGTAGAAGTTGGAATAATTTTAAAACTCCCAAACAGAAATATTTTGTGTTGTTTTTGTTAAATGGGGTTAATTAAAAATCCCACATATGTATTTACATCAATGTTACCACAATATGGTACGTAACATGTTGATGTTTTGCAGATGTATCTCCTCACAAGAGTGATGAAGAGGAGCTGAAGCACCTGAAAGCCAACCAAACATTCCTGCTGTGGGAAATGTGCAACCTGACAAACATCAACAAAAACCTCACAGAACAAATAGAAACCATGAAGAAAACTTGGAATGAGCAGAACGTCAGTCGAGCTCAGTGGAGCATTGATGAATACTGTCGCAAAGAAAACAACAGTATGTTCAGATCTCCTTGTGATGAAATATTACCCTTAATGATAATTATATCGGCCAGTCTAAATGTTTACTTGTTGATCTCTATTTCAGAAAGACAGTGTGTTTCTTGTCAGAAAGGCTGGCTCCAGTCTCAGTCCAGCTGCTATTCAGTTAATAATGCTGAACCTCCACGTCAGAGAACCTGGGAAGAAGCACGAGAAGACTGCAGAGGAAAGAGTTCAGATCTGACTGTTGTTGGTAATGAAGCTGAAAAGGTAAAGATAGAGATGGGAAACTGTTTACATGAACTACAAACATAATTTCAGCAGAAACTGTTGGTCATATAAATGAAATAAATATGTTATCATTTTAACTCATTCTCCACAGACGTTTGTTAAAGACAAGAGTTGGGCTAATGACAGAATTAAAGGATACTGGATCGGTCTCAGAGCTGAAGAAGGGAAATGGAAATGGATCGATGGAAGTGATCTGACCAATCAGTGAGAGACACATTATTTATTAAACTTTATATAAAACACATTTATCAGCCTTGATCTAACAGATGTTTTTCCTTAGAGCATGGATACAGCAGCCGGCTGCAACTGATGGTCAATGTGTAACTTCTCTCCAGAACCAAGAATGGAAATCAGTGAGGTGTAATGAAACAAATGCATGGATCTGTGAGAAGAAGGCTTTATCTGTTTAAACATGAAATATTCAGATTTCTAGAGGTTACTGGAAAAACCTTAAAATAAAATATATAAAATTTTAATTTAAAATTTTCACAAGACCTAAACAGTTATCCTTTTTTTATTAAATTTAAATTTAATTAAATTAATTTAAATATATAATAATTATATATATATTTTAAAATATATTTAAAATATATATATATTAAAAATATATAATTATTATTTTAAAATTATATTGTATGTATAATTTATAGTATTTGTTAGAATTTAAACTTTAAATTTGCTTTTTTCATCCCACCTTTATTGAACATATTTAGAAAAAGCATCTCCCTTTAGGTGACACAAAATATTTATTAATTTAATACCTTTAAAATGCTTTTCTGCAGATTGTTTCTGGGCCAAAGATTTATAAAATATTCAAATTCATTAAAAAGAGGCTAAAGACTGCTGTAACCCCTGTTTTCTGTGGTTAACTTTTTAAAGTAACGAGATATTGAGATTATGTATCATGTTAAATATTTTGATGCATGTCCTTTTTTAACATTATTATTCTGAATAAAACTAATGCCTGTAATGTCAGAGACAGTTGACTCTGCTTGATGTTTTCTTGTAACCTGCTCACTATGACACTGGATATTGTTCCTGGGCAACACAAAGAGGATCATCATTCATATGTTGATATTAACAGGAACAGGTTGGATACATCAACACATTGCCTTCAGCTACTATGGCGCTCTGCTGTAGGTCAGATAACTGTCTGTTCATATAAATTTACTTTTAAAGTAGTTGCAGAAAGTTACACACAGTTCTCCTTATTTAAAACTGACAGATCATGTCTGTTTCTGAAACTAAACCAAGATGTTTATTTGCCTGCAAATAAGATATTGTCTGAACATCCATGAAATAATGCTTTTAGCACAGAAAGTCTGTTTAATTGTATAATTTATCTCTTGTTTTTAATTATTGTTTTATTCCTCATTACTGCCCTCATACATTGTTCTGAATATGTGGAGTTAAGGCAGGAAGTTTCAAACAACAACATAAAAACATCAAAAAGAACGAAAAGGTAAAGTTTTTATTCTGCTGAAAACAACTTCTCCCTGTTGACGCAAAGCTCAATTTTTACCACCCTGGACGCTTTGTCACACAATAAACTGCTCGGCCGGAAAAAGTCTCTACACCAAAGGGTTTTATATGTGACACACTGCTTTGAGGAACCGGTTGCGTGTCACTACCACGTGTATTCCCCTTCTTTGCCCCTAGTGTGGTTCAATGAGCTTTAATCCCATCCTCTTTACTTTTTTAGCCCTTTAAATACATTTTGTTGTGTACTTGGACTCTGTAGGAGTGCTGAGAAGTTTGAATTAGTCTCTCCAGGGGCTGCGTAGATATATTTATATTCTGTTTGGGTCATATTTTTCAATCTGGCAGCTCTGATCCTCTTTGGTCAGTAAAGTAGTTCAGACTAACGGCTGGTGTCTGCAACCACCAGCATTGCACCGTTTCACCATATTAACGCCATTTTGATGCAACTTGGCTTTTACCTGAACAATTTATCAATGAGGCTCTCACAATGAATGTTCGGACAGTTCCCCTTTCACCCCACTTCTGGGCGACTTTGGCCTTGCAAATTTTAACAGCGAAATGTGCCTATTTTGTGTCACAATTGTCATTTATCAGAATCAGAATCAGAATCAGCTTTATTGCCAAGTTTGTGCATACAAGCAAGGAATTTGACTCCGGTACACTTTGCTCTCTGGGTTTTGTTTTTGCACTACAGAATATACATATTTACAATGTACAATATACACATATATAAATAAAAAGGTGCATTTGCAACATCTGTATGCTGTTTTTGGTATTCTATTAAATGTTCAACAGAGAAACCGCCTGGGGGAAGAAACTGTCTCTGTGGCGGCTAGTTTTTGTGAACAGTGCTCTGTAGCGGCGGCCTGAAGGTAAAACCCTGAACAGTTTGTGTGCAGGGTGTGTGGGGTCTGCAGAGATTTTAGCAACTCTTTTCCTGACCCTAGACCTGTATAAGTCCTGGATGGAGGGAAGGTCAGCCCTGATTATTCTCTCTGCAGACCTGATTATTCGTTGCAGTCTGGACCTGTCCTGTTTTGTGGATGAACCAAACCACACTGAGATGGATGAAGACAGGACAGACTGTATGATGGCAGTGCAGAAGATGACCAGCAGCTCCTGTGGAAGGTTGAACTTCCTGAGTTGCCTCAGGAAGTACAGTCTCTGCTAGGCCTTCTTTTGAACAGTGTCTATGTGTGAAGACCATCTCAGGTCCTCAGAGATGGTGGTTCCTGGGAACCTGAAGTGGTCCACAGCCGATACAGTGTTGTTGAGGATGGTGAGGGGGGTGTATGGCGGTGGTGTTCTCCGAAAGTCCACCACCATTTCCACAGTCTTGATTGGGTTCAGTTCCAGGTAGTTCTGACCACACCAGTGGACCAGCCGATCCACCTCCTGTCTGTATGCGACTCATCACCGTCCTGGATCAGTCCAATGACAGTGGTGTCATCTGCAAACTTAAGGAGTTTCACGGACGAGTCCGATGAGGTGCAGTCATTTGTGTAGAGGGAGAAGAGAGTGTGGGAGAGAACACACCCCTGGGGGCTACCCAGTACTTTTTGATCCGGTTTCGGGAGAAGATGCTCCCCAGTCTCACCTGCTGCTGTTTGGTCCGTCAGGAAGCTGTTGATCCACTGACAAGTGGAGGCTGGGATGTTGAGCTGGGGTGAGCTTCTGGTGCGGATGTCTGGTATGATGGTGTTGAAGGCCGAGCTGAAGTCTACAAACAGGATCCTGGCGTACGTCCCTGGAACCGGTCGAGGTGTTGCAGGATGAAGTGCAGGCCCAGTTTGACGGCATCATCAGCCGACCTGTTTGCTCGGTAAGCAAACTGCAGGGGTCCAGCAGGGGGTCTGTGATGTCTTTCAGGTGGCTTCACACCAGCCGCTCAAAGATTTTCATGACCACAGACGTCAGGGCTACAGGTCTGTAGTCATTTAATCCTAGGATTGGTGGGTTTCTTGGGCACCAGGATGATGGTGGATCGTTTTGAAGCAGGAGGGGACCTCTCACGTCTCCAGTGACTTGTTGAAGATCTGGTGAAGATCGGGCGAGTTGATGTGCACAGGCTTTCAGCCATGATGGGGAGACGTTATCAGGTCCTCCAGCTTCTTTGTTTTCATGCGCTGAAAGAGCCTATTTAACATCTTCCTCGGGGAACTTTAGTGCAGGCAGAGGATCTGAAGGTAGGTGGTTTTGTTTACTTTATGGAGGAATTTGTTCCTGAATGGGATGTGGAGGAGATGATTTGAGGTGTGAACGCCTTCTTTTCATGTCTGCAGTAGAAGCCATTCAGACGGTTGGCCAGGCGAGGACTCTGTTCAGGATGGGTGGGGGGGCTCCGGCAGGCAGTCAGGTTTCTCAGACCGGTCCAAACAGCCGAAGTGTCACCAGCAGAAAGGCTGTTTTTCAGCTTCTCACTATAGCTTCTCTTGGCTGCTTTGATCTCCTTTGTTAGTCGGTTCCTGGCCTGCCTGTACCGCGCCCAATCTCCACTGCTGTGAGCTTCTTCCTGTCCCCTGCGCAGATTCCTGAGGTGTGGAGTAAACCATGGCTTGTTTGTTCCAAAGGTGCAGAAGGTCTTGGACTGCACACACATGTCCTCAAAGAAACTGATGTATGATGTCACCACATCAGTTAGTTCATTTAAGTCAGTGGCTGAAGTTTCAAACACAGTCCAGTCTGTGCATTCAAAGCAGGCCTGTAGCGTCTGCTTTGATTCCTCAGTCCATTTCTTAACAGTGTGAACCGTGGGTTTGGAAGCTCTTAGTCTCTGTCTGTAGGTTGGGATGAGGTGGATAAGACAATGATCCGAGAAACCCAGAGCAGCCCTGGTAACAGCAGCCCTGGTAACAGAGGGAAGTTTTTATGTCTTCAAGACATGCTTGTAGTCTATCTAACTGGTTGGGCTCATCAGGATTTATGGATAAGTAAAGCTGAGTGTCATCAGCGTAACAGTGAAATTTATTTCTATGCTGCCTGATAATTTGACCTATTGGAAGGCATAATATATAGTAAAGAGAATTGGCCCAAGTACTGAACCCTGTGGTACTCCACAATTAACCCTGGGAGTTTAAAGATGATTTAATCATTTACATGAAACAAACTGGAATCTGTCAGACAAATAAGATTTAAACCAGCCTAGCGCTGTTCCCCTGATCCCTACAGCATATTCCAGCCTTTCTAAGAGAATATTATGATCGACTGTATCAATGCCAGTACTGAGATCTAACAGAAACGGTACAGACACAGTCCATTATCTGAGGCAATAAGAATATCCTTAGTGACTTTCAGCAGAGCTGTTTCAGTGCTATGATGAGCTCTGAAGCCTGACTGAAAATCTTCAAACAGGTCATTGCTGTGTAAATGCTCACACATTTGATTAGCAACTATTTTCTCAAGAATTTTAGATAAGAAATGGAAGATTGATATAGGTCTATAATTTTTAAATCATCTCGATCAAGATTTCTTTAGCAAAGGTTTAATTACAGCTACTTAAAAGCTTGTGGTAAATATCCATTTACTAAAGATAGATTAATCATATCTAAAATGGGCTGGTAATCAGAGGGAACACTCCTTAAATAATTTGTTGGGATGGGGCCAACATAACAAGTTGAAGGTTTTTATATGAAGCTAATATTTTCTGATAACTCAGGAAGCTCCACAGGATCAAAACGTCCAAACACAGATCAGGTTCTACAGTTACTTCCATGTTGTCTCACTTGTTGAGGATGAATAATTCATCTTTTGGGAGTATGTCAAAGATTTCTTCTTAATAGAATCAATTTTATTTTGGACGAATCCCATAAAGTCATGACTGCTGAGAGCTAAGGGAATGGATGGCTCAACAGAGCTATGACTCTGTGTAAGTTTAGCAACTGTACTAAAGAGAAACCTAGGATTATTCTTGTTCTCTTCTATTAAGGATGAGACATAAGCAGTTCTAGCTTGGTGAAGTGTCTTTTTATACAACAGTATGCTATTTTTCCAGATTAAGTAGGAATCCTCTAGGTGTGTAGAGAGAAATTTTCGCTCCAATTTTCTAACATTGTGCTTTAAAGTACGGAGCTCTGAATTAAACCAGGGAGCCTGCCTCCTATGAATAATTTCCTTCTTTTTCAAGGGGGCTGCATTGTCTAATGCACCACGCAATGATGAAGTAACACTATGAACAAGAGAATCAATTTTGTGAAGGGGAAGAACAAAATTATTGCCCTCCACTGTGTTTTTTCTGTGATAATGAGGAAATCAAAAGTGGAACAGATTCTTTAAAGGTTGTTACAGCATTGTCTGATAATGATCTACTATAATGAAATTTTCTTTCAGGTGTGGAGTACACTGTTAAATTTAACTCAAAGGTTATTAAAAATGGTCAGACAGCTGTTGGACCACTTGTTTGCTGAATATTGGACAGTTTACACATTGCTGGACACCACCAGGCCTTCCGACATCATCGGCCATTTTGTATCCACTATTGTCCGCCACTACAAATCCCAGTGGGCACTGCGGCTGGTAGGACGGGGACGTCCCAAGTCTGACGTCACAAGAAGTCTGACGTCACACGAGATTATATATGGAAGGCGGGAGCTTTAAAACCTTGCTTTCAGCTGGAGATCTCGACAGGTAACCACGCAACGGAAGCATCCTCTGGAAAAGAAGAGGTCCCCACGTGGAGTCTTCATTTATTCTCCTTCGTTGGCCGACGAAAGAACGTTCCATGACAGAAATTCCTGGAATAAGAAGGCCAGAAATTTCAACTTTAACCGATCGAAGGTGTTAGTTTAACACGTAACCAAAAACCGACGGAGTTTCAAGGAGACGATCGCCACCTTGTTTTTTTGTTTCTTGTCGACTGCTGACGGTCAGATCATATTTTTCCCTTTCGCCAAGGAGCCAAAGGACGAAGATTTGACCGCTCTTCCCGAAGTTAACCGTGGATGCACGATAACTTCCACTTTCCCCCTCCTCCTCTCCCCCTCACGCGGCACCCTGAAGAATTGCTCCACAAAGTAATACCCATCTTTTTATTATTTTCTTTGATTTCTTTATTAGAAGTAGTCTTGCAGGGTAGAGAGAGATAGGATTTTTAGTTGGCGATCAGAATCGCAATTTATAGTCTGATGTTATGAAATTGTATTTTGCATGCAACATTGTATTGAGACCTGAGGCGGCTTCGTCTCACAAGTTGTCTTACTAGGCGAACACCGGAGCGCCTGTACTGACTACGACAGTAACCTCATGGTGAAATTCACCATTTTCTTTGTTTTCCAACTTTACTGCTTGCTAACTTGCCGCCAAAAGGTTTATGACTCTTTGTCTAAGCTGAGTTTACAACTTTGCTGTGGGGGTTTTATGACAGCCCGTGTCCCGCTGGCCTACGCTTCTGGCGGACTGTTTTCAAACCCCGTTCACCCACACCCACTCCCTTTGTCATATTACCACTTTTGCCATAACTGCTGGTTGATTCAATACACACACACTGCTGTTTTTGCTTTATTTTGTTAGTTAGATATTTTACCCTTTTGTGTAGAACTTTGCATGTTTGAGTAGGTGAAGATTATTGAATCGGGGAGGGGGAATGTATGAGGCTGATTGATCTAATAAATTTTCACGTAGATAAAGAGAAGGCGTTTTTGGTTTATTTTGTGCAAGAGTGATTCGTCAGTCAAAATAAGGCAAAGTTCCCGAAGTTTCGGCAGAAACGGTCGATTAAACAGTGACATTTAATAATTGTAATTATCAGAGGCCTTGAGCCATAGTTACAACACCAGAGGACAGCTCTGGTTTCAGTTCATAAACGAGGATTTTGGTTAAGGAGTTAATTTTATCGGATTATGATTTTAATTATAATTCTTGATAAATATTCAATTAATCAATAATCCATAATTACAACACAGCACAGGGTTGTGAGAAAATATTGTTATGTCTTTACACTCAATGCCATATGTCAGCACAAGGTCCAGAGAATGAAGACAAATGTGGGTAGGTTTGTTAATGTTTTGAGCAAAGCCAATTGAGTCTAAGATACCATTAAAGGCTATATTTAAGCTATCACTTTTAGTGTCAACATGAATGTTAAAATCCCCCACTATAATAACTTTATCTGTATTTAACACTAAATCAGATAAAAGGTCTGAAAACTGATCTAAAAATTGAGAGTAAGGGCCTGGTGGACGGTACAAAACAACAAGCATAAGTGGTTTTAGTGCTTTGCAATTTGGATGAGGAAAACTAAGGATTAAATATTCAAAAGAGTTGTAGCTATTGATTGGTCTGGGACTAGTCAATAAATCGGACTGAAAGATGGTTACTACTCCTCCTCCTCGCCCATATTTTCGAGGAAAGTGAAAATTTAAATAAGTAGGAGTTGACTCATTTATAGTAACATATCCTCTTGCTGCAGCCAGGTTTCTGTGAGGCAAAATAAATCATCTGATTGTCACAAATCAGGTCACTAACTAGCAAAGTCTTTGAAAGAGAGAGATCTTATGTTCAGTAAGCCACATTTAATTGTTTTTTTTAATTTTTGGTCTGAGTTGTTTATTTTCATTAGATTTTCCTGATTTCCTCTTTTTAGATAATTTTTTAATCTATTCAATTTTGGCCGTGGGCGAGACACTGTCTTAATAGGGTAATGGGTGGGTAGCAGTACAGAAGCTGCAGAGAGGAGTGTTAAACTACGACCCTGCTTCCTGGTCTGAACCCTGGGTTGTCAGAGTTTTGGAGAACTAATAAATTCGGCCAGATTCCTAGAAAAAAGAGCTGCTCCATCCAAAAGTGGGATGGATGCCGTCTCTCCGGATCAGACCAGGTTTTCCCCAAAATGTTCGTCAATTATCAATGTAGCCCACATCGTTTTCTGGACACCACCTAGACAGCTAGCGGTTGAATGAAAGCATGCGGCTAAACATGTCATGTCTACATTCTATTTGCAATTTTACCCTTGGTTGAACGCTGTTCATCTGCATTCAAGAGATCATTTTTAACATACCCTGTGGGGATCTGTGTAATCTGTTAACAGTTTAAGCATCCAGTTTAAATGTTGTAAAGCGGTATATTTTGTTGTCATGAGGACTGGTTAAGAAATTAAAATTCACATATTTTGTTGAATTTATTATTTGGGTATAAAGTATGTGATATTTTTAAATTGATATTTGACCTTATTAATGATAAGTTATGAAAACATTCTTATAAAGCTAAAAGTTGATCAGAAGTTGCTGTGTAATCCTGACTCATGTTCAAAGCACAAAGCTAGCCACACATTTTTCAATGAGCTATGAAATCAATACCTTGTCCTCCTCCTCGTTCCTATAGAAGACAACTGTCTTTTATTACAGTCTGTTCACAGAACATGACACCTAGATGTGATGGATCTAACACGTATATAACATGAGCTACTGCACCTGCACTCTCCTTCTTTGTCACTCAGATCAGCTGATCAGAACACGGGCAAAAGCTCAGGCGAGATCGGTCTTTTGCCGTTGCAGCACCTAAACTTTGGAACACTCTGCTGCTGCTAGTTAGAAAAGCTTTTTAAGTAGCCATTTTTAAATCTGCTCTTAAGACCCACCTGTTCTCCTTGGCGTTTGACCTGGTATAAGTTGTTGTTGCAGTTTATGTTGTATTTTCTAGTTGTTACTTTTACATGTATTTTATTTCTATTTTTAAGAATGCGGTTTGTTTTAAAATTTAATGTTTTGCTCATTTATTTCAATCATTCTTGTTGTTCAGCACTTTGGTCAGTACCTGCTGTTCGCTTGGCTTGACTGGAGTTGGATCATTGAAAGTCATCAGACCCATCTTATAGTTCCATCCTTCCTAAACTTAAATAATCTAAGCTTCTAGTCATGAGTACCAGTATGTGCCACATTAGCAATTGAAAGGAGAACTTTACATGTATCCTTATCCAGAATATCTATGTGTTTTGGCCATTAGAGGGTGCTATATTAAGCTTTTTAATAATAAATGTACATTTCTATAGGATGACAAGGCTACTTTCAATTTAATTATTATACGATTTGTTCTTATTAACCTGTTTCTTTTTAAATGCTGAGTAAATCTGTTGAATCTCTTGTTTCTCACAGCAGCAATGAGAGGATCAACAGTTACAGATCATACTACAGCTGGGAATTTGTGGTTTTGAAGTGACTTGGTTCTTTCAGGGATGAATTTACACATTTTCAGTTGCACAATACCCATGTTTAGGATCAATTGTTTCCATCTTAAGCACGTTAACTGTACACTTCGATGGATCCGTCACAGTAAAGGCTCGACTCAATGCCTTAAAAAAAGCATAGATAATAAATTGGGTCATTTCTAAGATAAGGACAACTTACTGAACAGTATCCCTGCTTTATTTTCTTGTCTAACAATGATTTTAATGCATGTAGTTATTTTTTTAGTTTATAAACTTGTTTCTTTTACCTATATTGGTTTAACAAGTGTGTTTTTTTTATCTGTATGTTGTAGGGCCACATTTTTGCCAGATGTCAAAGACAAATGTCCATTTCAATTAGGTTATGGATAAAGTTATCTTATTATATTTTTTTAGATGAACATCCATCCATCCATCCATCCATCCACAGTTCCAATATTTAATATCACCTTAGAATAAAATGCACATTGTTTCTATCCACCAGTACAGTCCAAATGAGTAAATTTGTCACATTATTTGTCATATTATTTCCCACTATTCTTTCATTTTTTTAGCATACAAATACGTTATTTTCCACACACTGATATTATTTGCACAGTCCTTCAACTAAAAGAATGGTAAAATTCATTCAGACTGAATTAAAGCTGCAGAAGTAACTTTTGTTAAAATATATTTTTTTTACATTTTTGGTAAAACTGTCACTATGTCCTGACAGTACAATATGGACAGATAATCTGTAAAAAAAATTAAGCTCCCCTGCCTCTTCCCAGTGGTCATGCTGCCACTTGCAGAAATACACCGCTCTCAGTCAGAAACAACCAATCAGAGCCAGGACCCTAAAGCAGGTGTACTAATTGTATAGGGACTAAAAGACTTGAGGCTTTATTTGCTACCAAAAGTGATTCAACACAATATTAGGCAAATGCTGTGAGTACTTACAGTATGTGCACTGTTATGCTGGCAAATGAAGAAGAACATTTAAAGATAGAGCTGGGAAACTGTCTATATGAACTACAAGTATGTTTTCAACACAAACTATTGGGCATGGAAATCTCATATTTATTGTACACACACGTAGAAATTTTAACTGTAAGCATGAATAAAGACGTCAGGGTTCAGAAAAAGTGTCTCCCTTTAAGTGCAACACCACAGCTGTTCATATGAAAAGTATTTTGGGTTCTAAAGTTTTTAAAATTTATAGTTAATTAACAGATTCATGGAAAAACGACAGACAGAATGATTCAGTTTCATGTTTCCCAACCTTTATTCTGATGATAGTTTTTGAAGGAATTTTAAATTAGAATCAGAACTTTAGAAGGTCCACTTTGTGTTTAACTTTCTTGGGTCTGAACTTGTTAAGCGCTTTATCAAGTCCCCAGAGACACCAAAGTGCTCTGGGCACTACAGTCATTCGTCTATCCATGCTCACATTCATACATTGACAGTGGTGAGTTCAAATTTCTCAGTTAAAATTTGTTATTGAACAATCAGAAAGATAATTTTCAATTATCAGTATTCATTCTTCCACAAAGGAATAGCTACTCTGAATTATTTGTGCCCAAAGACAAAATGTTCACTTGAATAAAGGCTCATCTTTTGATTCAACTCTGCTCTGCAACATTTTTAATATTATGGCAATGAATAGAAGCTCAATGACTTAACAGGTTTTCAGTCCCATGTAATGCTTCTGATGGGCCATCAGATGGTGCTGCATCACACCACTTTGAGAGTAAACAGGATTCACAGATGCAGTGGCAACTTTTACATCAATATTTATGTCATTTTCATCACCTTTACAGATACAAATAGATGATAAGATTTGCAATTAATAACCTTGCAGCATCAAAGTAGGTAGACCACATAGATACATTAGTAACCTTTGTTTGTATGACCTTTAGCCGTTTGAATAAAATGTTTGTCGTGCATAACAGGGGGGAGGTTGGCTTTTCTCCAACTGGTAATCTCAGCTTCTGATTAGGTCTTTTTTACTCTCCCCTCTGGTAGGAAGGACTTTTTTAAACAAAGCATTTTTATGCAACATTTCATGTTGCCACACTCACAATACAAGAGCTCATTATGGCGTGACGTTCAGATGAGTAAATAATGCAAATGATTTCTAGTTTTAAAAAAGCAGAAGTTTCAAATTGTCAGAGAGACGTGAGAGTAATGCTTGATTCTCCTAAATAGCAAATCAGACAAACTTTAACAAAAAGTCTGTAGAAATGTCAGAGGATGAGGTTCAGTATGCTTCAGTGGTCATCAAAAGCAGGAGACCTCCGAGAGGTGAGTTTTGTGTTGATGTCTTTAATCGTTTTCCGACTAACTTGAGATTATCTGTCTGTGTTTGTGGTGATGAAATCAGTGTCATGTGTAATATCCATTTATTTAAAATAGGGTAGCTGTGTTCTGGGAAATTCTGAAATGGACACAAAAAGAAGATAACATCCAGTTACCGTTTTTGTACATGTTGAAAAAGTTTGTGTCTTTAAGAACTTTCAGGATAAAACCACTTAACAGACTGTATCTGTTCCTGACATCCAAAGAAGAAACAATTGTCAGTTTTCATATGTTGAAAATATTAAAATGTCTTCCATTTAATCAGGATTTAGACAAAAAGTTGACAGAAAAATTAGGAACATATTAAAATGACTTCAAATGAATGCAAGATAAAATCTGCAAAAAAGGACACATCAATCAAATGGATACTTTAAACAAAATAGAAGCTCAAACCTTGTGCTTTTTTCTGAGCGGACTATTGCTATGGGGCCTGAAATTAATGTAAATATTAACTAAACATTGTTTGTATTGGGAGGGTAGGAGGGATTTAGAAGTTGTCTAATACTTTAATATTTACCATTCACATCTAAATTATTAATACATTTAAGAACTTTTCACTTGAGGTTTAGAACAACAGTAATTGTGTTGTTGCTGTGGTTAACATGCTTGTGCTTATTGTTGTTAAACATCCTCATACAGAGATCTCTGAGACTTCTCGTATCAAACAAGAACTGTTATTTGCCTGATTTGACTTTGTTGTAAATGTTTTGTGAACAAGACAAACAAAACTTTAAAAGGTTGAGTTCCTCAAAATATAAGTCCAGTTAAAGGCAAGAACAACAGTTTCATGTTGCATCACACATTTCTCTGGTGTGTAAATATAACAACACACAGAGACTCATTCGTCGTCACACAGAAAGATAAGTAAACATTACATTCATGTGTTGATCTTCGTAAGTCAGGAAATGTTAGAGGAAAATCACTCTTCTCATAACTTTGTCTATATCTAGCGGATTGGTGACAAAGTTTAAAGTAAGTGGGACTGTGACAAACAAGGCAGGACAAGGACCCATGTTCATCTTGCCCTCTCAGCTCACTGTCAGAGAACTGGAGCAAAGAGGGGCATCTTGGGTTCGCACAGCTGTCATAGCAACCATTAGAAACTATCTGCATGTCAACTGATTGGTTGGAAGGCATACCAGGAAAATCCTTTTCTGTCCTAAAACCTCAAATGTAAATGTGTGAAGAATGTTATATGCAGCTGGAGCTTTAACTAGAACTTTGTGCTTTAGTCGAATAAGAGAAGCCACACAATTCAGGTGAGTCTGGTGCCAAACAAAGGGTGAATGTGTGATGCTGTGGGCTTGTTTCTTCTCCAAAGGCCCTTGTTAGAATGCTTGCCATCGTGATCTCTTTGACATATCAGGACATTTTTTATTAAAATGGTTCATTATTAGGTCCATATAATACAGTGGCAATTGCTCTAAGACTGCAAGGGAAGCTCAGCTTCCCCTAAAATGTCAAAAAATAAGTGATCAAATATATACTGTTGTGTGTCCATGTCATTGACGGAATATGCGCTACAACGCGCTCAACTTTTGTTCAGAATCAGCTTCTTATCACTGGTAACGATGCGGCTTTCCTCTCACTCATTCCCGCAGCTTCACAGTGCTTTAAACTGTGAGTTCAATAGCGAAGCAAAAATGCTGGGCTTTGTCCCGCCCATCGGACGCTCAGCGTCTCTGGGGGTCTATGGGGCAGTGAGCTGGCCTTGGCTGGCCCGGAAGCTCAGCTTCTGCATGATGATTGGATGATCTGTCTGAGGCTGAATCCCTTTTTGATTGACAGCGAAATCAGCGACCTTGAAATTGAGCTTCCCCTCCTTGAAAGACCAGCATCCGCCACTGATATAATATATATATTAGGTATATATAAACACCACTGGTCAAAAGATTTTGAAGGCCTTTCTGATTTAATGGTTTTCGTTATGTTTATGACTATTTACATTGTACGTAGACTCTCACTGAAGGCATCAAAACTGTGAATGAACACATATGCAATCATGTAGCAAAAACAAAATTGTGAAAGAACTTTGTTTTATATTTTAGATTCCTTAAAGTAAAGTAAGTCCTTTGCTCTGATGACTGAAATTTTAACATTTGGCCATTTCTCAATAAACCTCTGGGAAGTTCTGTTTTGCTGTTTTAGGTGACCACCTCATTAAGTACATCGAAGGAATGTGAAAGCAGTAATCAGATTAAAGGGTGGCTTTTTGGAAGAATCTAAAATATAAACATGTTTAGAGTTATTTCACACTTCTTGTTTATTATATAATTTTGTGTGTGTTCATTCATTGCTTTGTTGCCTTTGGTGAGAATCAACAATGTAAATAGTCAGAGACCCATGAAGTGAGAATGTGACCCGGCTTTCAAACTCATTGCACAGCAAGCTCAGTTCGTTAGCAAAATGTACGCTTGATATCTTTGAGAAGTGTGTTTGGTTTGCTGATTCCTGGCAACATGGAAGGTGCAAGTTCTGGATCTGACTCCCACTAGCACAGCACATGTCAACCCATATATAGAGATGTGAGTAGCTGTTGCAGCACTCTGTGGGGTTTGTGATGTGATGGGTGTGAGTGATTTATAACGGACAGCAACAGCAGGGCTGTTAATAAGTGTCACACGAGTACAGTTTTCAAAAATCAATCAAGTATTAACGAGGGGACCCTCAAATATATTTATATTCGTTGTGAGATTATGCCACTGCAATACTTTTACTCCTAACTTTTTATCTCTTAGCCAAAATTACGGAAATATTGGACTAAAACTACTTCTTACCAGCGACTCTCAAGGATTGTTATTATTTTTATTTTATTTTATTATTTTGTAAAGGATTTTGATGTTGTTATAATTGAACCCGAAAGCAAAAGTTGACGGCAGCTAATCAACACTAAATGCCTCCCTTCACCACAGGGGACTTCGACAAACTTTTACAGAAATTGGCTGTTTTGGAGATGAAAATCCATCAACTAGAAGTGAATGTGGAGGTGAATATGGGGTACAGCGATGATTCAACCCTGCCTGTGATCCCAAACAGTGTCAGCCAGCTCAACGACTCAGCCGGCAATCAGAACACTGAGAATAAACCTACCGGCAGACCTCCCTGGTATGTTTTAGGCGCATGCCCAAAAAATCAAGGTGGGCGACTCCCTGGAAGATCTCAGCAATTAAATAAATTAGAATGGCCAGAATTACAGAAAAATCCCCCTGTCTCCCCTGGGAAAAGCAGACTTTGACAGCGAGCTGCTGTCACAACAACTGATAGGAGTGAGACAGCTGGAAATAATGGGAATTCCCTCCAAAACAGATTTGCTCCACTACGAAAAAAAACCAGGAAAAGATCCATCTTCTGAGAACAATAAAAGGTTTGAGAACAACCTTCAAAACAGTCTTCTCCTAAATTTGCCAGAGAAAAAGCCCCCCCCGGACCAAAACCCCTAATGGGGGCAACACAGCTGTGGATGGGATTAAAAAATTTCGCAACAAGAAAAAACACTGAAGTTATGATTGGTACCAGTAACGTGGTGTCCGATATCTCAGAGAATATTCTTGCAATTACAGAAAAGGGGCCCCATCTCTAAAAACCTTTTTATACACTGTGGAGCCATGGATGACGTGGCTAAGAAAAACAAAAGGCTGAAGGAGGATTTCACTCGTCTGCTGAATATTGTTGGGAGGGTCCCAATATCAAGGTGTTTCTCAGCAGACCCTTTGCACTGATTTTCTGTGGAGATGAGGTTTTTTTCGAGACTGATGATTAATAAGTGGTTGAAAAAAACATGTGCTACCACACCTGTGAACTTCATCGACAACGTTAATATTTTTGGGGAAAAAGACACCTCTTCAGGCAAGATGGTTTCTGCTTGAACAAGCCGGGAGCCAGACGTCTCGCATCTAATGTCTTCTATTCAGTAAATAATCCGCCAGCAGCTTCGAACTTCAGCAGAGAGCATGGAGTATCAACAACAATGATAACGCTACCTCCAACAGCTGCAGCAGAGACAACCAACCAGTTGGCTGAGAAAGAGAGATCATCACAGTCTCCCCATCGAAATCCACAGGAGAGGTGGACCCCCCCCTCTCCTGTGGATTTCGATGGGGAGACTGTGATGATCTCTCTTTCTCAGCCAACTGGTTGGTTGTCTCTGCTGCAGCTGTTGGAGGTAGCCAACCCCCCAGTTGGCTGAGAAAGAGAGATCATCACAGTCTCCCCATCGAAATCCACAGGAGGGTGGACCCCCCCCGTTAAAACCCCCCTCCCCCCAAATCCAAACCCCGAAACCCCCCCCTGTTAAACCCCCCTCACCCCAGACCCCAAAACCCAGACCGCACGAAATCTCCCACTCCCACTGAGCCGCTTTTTTTTTTTACTGGTTCTGATAACATGAAAGGAGCTCTTAAGATCGGGACCCAAATGGCTCTGACATCTTCTCCATTCAAAAACCCCCTGTGGCCGAGGCCCTGCTAAAAACCAAAAATCTTCCAAATGCCGCAGAGCCCCCCCACCTCCTAATCTATCTCCTCCTAATCAGAACCTTCAAAAACTTTCTCTGTGATACAGTCTGGGGCCCCGTGTTTAACTCTGTCAGAAATGAGCATGTCCAGGAAAAACGTGGCCCCTAATAGGAGATAGTTGTAAAATCTCTGTGCTTATATGTGAAAAAGAAAAAAAAGCCAAAAGGGTAAGAGACAGTAATAAACAATCAAAAAAAGCCATAAACTGTCAGGTACAACCAGACAGAGAGTTAATACTAGCAACTAAGTCATATAGTCAGTCAGTCTTTTTCTACCGCTTATTCCATAGTGGGTCGCAGGGGAGCTGGTGCCTATCTCCAGCAGTCTATGGGGGGGAGGGGGAGGAACACCATGGACAGGTTGCCAGTCCATCGCAGGGCAACACCAAACAACCATGCACACACTCATTCATACACCTAAGGGCAATTTAGAGTGACCAATTTAACCTAACAGGCATGTCTTTGGACTGTGGGAGGAAGCCAGAGTACCCAGTGAGAACCCACGCATGCACGGGAGAACATGCAAACTCCATGCAGAAAGACCCCCGGCCGAGAACCAAACCCAGGACCTTCTTGCTGCAAGGCAACAGTGCAACCAATTGCGCCACCGTGCAGCCTGCTAAGTCATATAAACTGGCTTTATTGAACATTAGATCTAAAACTAAGAAAGTGGAGCACATCACCCCGGTTCTAAAGTCCCTACACTGGCTCCCTGTAGCTCAGAGAACAGACTTTAAAATACTTCTGTTAGTCTATAAATCACTGAACGGCTTAGCACCAAAATACATTACAGTCTTGTTGTCAGTGTATCAACCACCCAGACCTCTCAGGTCTTCTGGCTCAAATCTACTCTGAATACCCAGAACCAGAACCAAACATGGAGAAGCAGCTTTTAGTTCTCATGCTCCACTAATCTGGAATAAACTCCCAGAAAACTGTAAAAGCGCCAAAACCCTAAGTGGCTTTAAATCAAGATTAAAAACTTATTTGTTTAGAGTAGCCTTTGACTGTGCCATCTGAACTTTATTAGTAAAGTTTTCAGTACAATTTTCCTTTCATTTCCTATCCATCATTCTATTCTCTTTATTTTATTTTTATTTTTTTTAAATTACCTCTGTGGTTTGATTTTCTGTATCATTGTAGTGTTTTTCCTTGTGTACAGCGCCTTGGGTGCCTTGTTGATGAAAGGTGCTATATAAATAAACTTGACTTGACTTGACTTGACTAGTGGTGTCTGAATTGTCTTGAATAATATTGTATCCAAAAGAATTTATATTTTCAGCATTTACCATGTGTGTAGCCTTCAGTTGGCCCTACTTTCTTAAAATGTGATAAAGTGCAACATCGGATATTTTTAGCTTGTTTCCTTATAACAGAAACTGCTTTCTTTTGAGAAATGACCAGCTCTATGTCAGAGTCTGCTGTTATTTAACTTGCCTCCTAGTCTGAGGACATGCTAATGTAAGAAAAGACACAGGCAGATACTGTCAGTGTCAAACAAAAAATATTATTGTACAATTCATTTAATTTAAAAGTTTTAGAAAAGTCATTGCATAAAAAAGTAAAGTCATATTTTTGTGGTTTCAGCTAAAAAAGAGGAAGAGGTTGTGTATGATGAAGTGAAGATAAGTCAAACGGCTCAGCAAACGGCTGAAAAAAATGGTAAGTTGTTAAAAAAATAAGTAAATGCAAAATAAAAGCATTGTATGTAGAAACTCTGCTATAACAAGCTCACTTAACTTTAACATTAAAAGGTGCAAGTTTTAGTTCAGATGAACTTTCATCAGAAAGGAGTAGTTGGTAGTTGACGCATTTACTGACACATTTTACAAATTACCCTTTTTACATCTGGCACTAACATCTGTCCTGAGTGATCTGATCACGTCTCTAATCAACCAAATACAGGGGTGAACGCACTCAGGATGTACTGAAGATGTTTCTTCTTCAGACCACCACCAAAGCTGGTCTTGGTTACTTGTTTCTGCATTGGTTTGACAGTCTGAGCACCGTCTTTCCTGGAACACATTGAAGCACCACCCACTGACAAAATGTAACTCTGCTCAAGTAATACAGCTATTATCAGGGTGGTTTTGGGTAAAAAACTCTGTTAGCAGAGTTACCCAACTTAGTACTACTGTCAGCTAATCGAAAATATCTAAACATCTTTCTGGAATAGTCTACACATAGGATTTAAAAAAGTTTTATGAGACTTGTTAGAATTCTGTCCAATAAAAAAGTCCTCTTAAAAGTTAGGATTTTGCTGTGTGATTTTTCACTCCAGTGCATGTAGCTTATTGCCCACTTTGGTCACTGCATTATAACATGACTAAAGCAAGGCACAAATCTCCCTACATGTTTCTAATCCAAGGGAAGAGTGCAAACATACAAACATTACAGTGCAAAAGTTTTAAACCATGGCAAATCTCTTTTTTTTACCTTCCAAGCAGCCATTCTTATACATCCATTATTTCTATCAATAGATCTCCTTATGGTGGTGTTATAAATGTATATGTTTTATATACTTTTCAAGTCTAGCATTTTTCTCTTCCAGGAATTTATTTTTATTTTCAGGGTTTTGTACTTTTGCAGGCAGTGACATAGTGCTATCCTCAGCAGCAGATATATTCCTTAATACATGTTTTAACATATTTTATTGCTGTGTGGATATCATCTAGTTTTGCTGGGAAGTTTAAATTTAGTTTGCTAATTTAACCAAAAATAATCCCAACCCATCCCAAACCCACCAGCTGTAGTTTGCTTCCTATTGTTTGCTATGCATTGCTAGCTTCAAGGTTAACTTCTACTAACTTTCAAATAATCAGAAAATGTATATGAAGTAGAGGAGCCTTAACAAATGTGTTCCACTGCAGGCTTTCTGAAGGTATTTCAAATGTTTTTTTTTTACATTTTGGGTAATTTTCACTTTCAAACCAAGTCCTTCTATTTATACATATCACTTTATTTTGTAGAGGGAAGGTCATATCTCATATTAAACAGGTTTCTAGGATTTCCTTCTTTCATCTCCGGAACATTGCCAAAATTAGAAATATCCTATCCAGGAGTGACGCTGAAAAACTAGTCCATGCATTTGTTTCTTCAAGGCTGGACTATTGTAATTCTTTACTATCAGGATGTCCACAAAGTGCAGTTAAAAGCCTTCAGCTGATTCAAAATGCTGCAGCAAGAGTTCTGATGAAAATTTAAAAAGAGAGATCATTTTTCCCCTCCCTTTAGCTTCTCTTCATTGGCCCCCTGTTAAAATCCAAAATAGAATTTAAAAGTCTCCCTCCTCACATATAAACCCCCTTTTAATGATCTAGCTCCATCATACATCAGAGATCTGATTGTTCCATACTTTTCCTAACAGAGCACTTCGTTCTCAGACTGCAGGTTTATGGTAGTTCCCTAGAGTCTCAAAAGTAGAATGGGAGGCACATCCTTTAGTTATCAGGCTCCTCCCCTGTGGAAACCCAGCTCCCAGTTTTAGTCTGTGAGGCAGACACCCTGTCTACTTTTAAGGTCTAGTTTTAAACTTCCTTTTTTGGGTTATAAAGCTTATAGTTAGAGTGGTTCTTAGGTTTTATCCTGAGCTATCTTCCTTTAATTTTAGCTCCGTCTTCTTTCCCCTTGTTGGGAGGAGTAAGGGGAGTCAGTTTTAGCCAAAACCCCGGCTCAGTTATGGTTTGAGGTTGCAAACACCCCTCCATTTCTGCTACCTGTTTTAACCCCCTCTTTTCCCCAATGTTTTTGGTCAATCGGAAAAAGAGAGAGGTACCCCAATCGTTGTGGTTTTTTAGTATAAAAAAGGGCCCATCAGTGGGCTCTAGATGGACAAACTGTCTACTTTTAAGGCTAGGTTTTAAAACTTTCCCTTTTTTGATAAAGCTTATAGTTTTAAAAGTGGCTAAGGTTATCCTGAGCTATCTCTGTAGTTATGCTGCTATAGGCTTAGGCTGCTGGAGGACAAAAATGACCACTTTCACCCTCTTCGCTAATTTTCCCTCACACTACCCCTTCAATTTTTTTGGTATTATTTGCGTTTTTTTCAGCTTTTAACTTTGTTCTCTCTCTTTTCTCTTCCTAAAAAGCTACACCTGGTCTGATTCTTGTGTCTACCTTTAATACTTTTCTGGAGAGGGGAATCCTCCAAGCTTCTGCTGGCAAAAAACTTAATGCTCAACCCCTCACCGATGATCCACATGGCCCTGTCTTTCCCCCAGTGTTTAACCCCTTTTTCTCTCTCCTAGACATAGCTACTGACTAAAGTTTTTACTGTAACAATTCTCTATGTGCTCTCTTCAGACTCTAAACTTGGAAAACTGGCTCAGAGTTTATCTGTGAAACGACTAAAGGAGCTACATCCTTTTATTAACATTTACCTTTTCTTCCCCCATAAAAATACCCGGGATCAGTGCTTCTTTGTTCTTTTTTGTGTCCTGCTCCTGTTTCCTCTCTAACCCCCCAGTCGGTCGTGCAGATGGCCCCCCCTCACACTGAGCCTGGTTCTGCTGAGGGTTTCTTCCTTTTAAAAAGGGGGGTTTTTTCCCTCCACTGTCGCTACATGCATGCTCAGTATGAGGGATTGCTGCCAAAAGTCAACCGACAAGTAACTGTCCACTGTCTCATACATGCTCATCCAGGAGGAGTGAATGCTGCAAGTTCACTGACTCGATGCAATCTGCTGGGTTTTCCCTTTTTTAGGCAAAAAATTTTTTACCCAATTTGAATAAAAAAACCAGAATCTGACTGCACTTGTTCAATGATTAAGATTAATTGGAATGTATGTACCTGACTTTTGTGAAGTGCCTTGAGACGACATGTGTTGTGAATTGGCGCTATATAAATAAACTGAATTGAATTGAATATCTGAAATATATATCTCCAACAGTCATACAGAACCTCCTCCTGCAGTCAATGTTAATACAAAAAAGCCCCAAAAGGACCTGAGCAGAGATTTCATAAAACATGTGCCTATATTAAACAAAGGTGGATAAATACAACAATAATCATCGCTTGATATTTCTGATCTCTGTTTTGATTAGTTCTAAAGGCATTTTAGTTATTAGTTATTTTTATTCTTCTATCATTACCATTTTTTGACAATCAACCAAACACTAAATCCAACATCTCAAACCTAAGCACTAAACTAGCTGCTGAACAGTCAGTAGTGTTATGTTTGGTATTTAAATAGATCCAGTTAGAGAAATTGCAACAAACTGAGTTTTTATGACAGGTTTTATGGATGCTGCAAGGCCCTGAAGTTCCAATTTAGGAATGTTTTTTCCGAGTTGTTTGTCAGGTCTGGTCTGAACACTGCTTCATTCATTTAATGTTTATGTATGAATACTTTGCAGTTCATACTGGGCAAAAACAAAAAGAAAGGCAACCAAAGCCTAAAGAAATACTTTACAAGACATTCAGAAAGCCTGAAGAAGCCTAAAGACTCAAGTCAGCTTGAAAATATTATAATTAAGTTCTGGAAACTCAATATGAATAAATGTGGGACTCAACCTTTTTACAGAGTATTGTATACATTATTACACATTCAGTCACAAATCAGACTAAAAAGAACCACTGTTGATGTTTTAGGATAATCAGTAGTAACTGAGAACAATAATTTTATAATTTTTATTTAGAAATAAAACTCAGTATTTCCTCTGCCATCTTTCTTTGTAAAATGCTGAAAATCAATTATGTAACTGTTTAAAATGAAAGAAAATCCATATAATAAATGCAACTTAAGCAGGTTTCTCTTGCTGTAATTGTGTTTTATCCTAATAAAATCTTTTGTTGTATATTTTCTGATTAGACTCTGCAGGACTTTTAACAGACAATGAAGCAGAAAGAAGATTTCTCTGCCATCAGAAGTTGACTTGTTGCTTTGGGAGTCTGTGTGTGATTTTGGTTTTGGCCATCATTGGAGTTTGTGTCTACTGTAAGTATGTGTAATATAGAGACCGTGAATGAAGGTTCTTCTGTTAGACAATCAGAAGCTCATATAATGTCCTGATCCAAGAAAACATGTGGGAATGCAGCCTACATGTTCTGGAGACATGAGTTCCCTCAGCTTTATTTGTTAAATATTCAATAAGGAAGCCTAGAGACTGTTTTTAAGGTAAACTTCTTTTTATGTTATTAATTTTTTTAATGTATATTTATGTACTTTAATGTTTTTTTTATATAGTTCATCAACTAAAACAGACATGTTCAAAAATTCAGTTGTTTACCTCCATGGACAACATGGAAGAGCATTTTTAAAATGTTTAAAATTTACATGTACAGGGGTTGGACAATGAAACTGAAACACCTGTCCTTTTAGTGTGGGAGGTTTCATGGCTGAATTTTGGGAAAACCTGTGCCCAGTCTTCATTGTTAAAAAATTGCACCCGTAAGAGCAGAGTGTGGAAGTTAAATTAGCAGGGTTAAAAGCACAGTTTTGCCAAAAATTTAAATGCACACAACATTATGGGTGAACATACCAGAGTTCAAAAAAGGGACAAATTGTTGGGGGGGACGTCTTGCTGGCGCATCTGTGACCAAGACAGCAAGTCTTTGTGATGTATCAAGGGCCACAGTATCCCCGGGGTAAGGCAGCATACCACCAAGAAGGACGAAAACCACGTCCAACAGGATTTAACTGTGGACGCAAGAGGAAGCTGTCGAAAAGGGATGTTTTGGGGGCTAACCCGGATTGTTTTCCCAAAAAAAAAAAAACCACGGCTGCCCCAAATCACGGCAGAAAATTTAAATGTTGCACCTCAACTCTCTGTTTTCCACCCGAAAACTGTCCGTTTGGGAGCTCCCAGGGTCAATATACACGGCCGGGGTGCTATAGCCCAAAACCCTTTTGGTCACTCAAAGCCAATGTAAAAGTCGGTTTCAATGGTGCAAGGAGCGGAAATCTTTTGGGCTGTGGCAATGTGAAACATGTATTTTTCTTTGATGAGTCCACCTTTACCTGTTTTCCCCACATCCGGGAGAGTTACGGGGGTGGGGAAAACCCCAAAAGAAGCGTACCACCCAGACTGTTTTCTGCCCAGAGTGAAGGCCTGGGGGGGGATTTAGTGATGTTTTGGGGGCTGCCATATCATGGCATTCCCTTGGCCCAAATACTTGTGCTAGATGGCACGTCAATGCCAAGGACTACCGAACCATTCTTGAGGACCATGTGCATCCAATGGTTCCCCAAAAATTGTATCCTGAAAAGGCGGTGTCGTGTATCAGGATGACAATTGCACCAAACCACACAGAAAAAGACTGGTGAAAGATTGGTTTGATGAACATGAAAGTGAAGTTGAACCCCTCCCATGGCTTGCACTGTCATCAGATCTAAAATTATTGAGCCCACTTTGGGGAAAAAAAGGTTTGGAGGGGGGAGGGTCAGGAAACGTTTTTCCTCCACCAGTATCACGTAGTGACCTGCCCACTATCCTGCAAGAAGAAATGGCTAAAAAACCTCTGACCACTGTGCAGGACTTGGGATATGTCATTCCCAAAATAATTGAGCTGTATTTGGGCCCAAAAGGAAGGGCCCCACCCATACTAATAAATTATTGTGGTCTAAAACCGGGTGTTTCAGTTTCATTGTCCACCCCTGTATATTAAATTTGGATGGACAGTAAGGGTTGGAATAATATTAAAACTCTTAAACAGAATTGATTTGTGTTGTTTTTGTTAAAAAATGTTATCAATCACAAATTTAAAAATCCCACATATGATACATAACATGTTGATGTTTTGAAGATGTATCTTCTCACAAGAGTGATGAAGAGGAGCTGAAACTGCTGAAAGCCAACCAAACATTCTTGCTGCAGGAAATTTACAACCTAACAAACATCAACAAAAAACTCAGCTTAGATTTCAAAGTCCAGGTTCACAACCTGACAGAACAAAATGAAAACCTGATGACAGAACTAAAAGAAGTGAAGAAGAAAAACCAGCAGCAGCAGACAGACAAGAAAAACCTCACAGAACAAATGGAAACCATGAAGAAAACCTGGAATGAACAGAACGTCAGTCGGGCTCAGTGGAGCATTGATGAATACTGTCACATAGGAAACAACAGTATGTTCAGATCTCCTTGTGATGAAAAATTACCCTTAATGGTAATTATATCGGCCAGTCTACATGTTTACTTGTTGATCTCTATTTCAGAAAGACAGTGTGTTTCTTGTCAGAAAGGCTGGCTCCAGTCTCAGTCCAGCTGCTATACAGTTAATAATGCTGAACCTCCACGTCAGAAAACCTGGGAAGAAGCACGAGAAGACTGCAGAGGAAAGAGTTCAGATCTGACTGTTGTTGGTAATGAAGCTGAAAAGGTAAAGATAGAGATGGGAAACTGTTTACATGAACTACAAACATAATTTCAGCAGAAACTGTTGGTCATATAAATGAAATAAATATGTTATCATTTTAACTCATTCTCCACAGGCGTTTGTTAAAAAAAACAGTTGGGTTAATAACAAAATTAAAGGATACTGGATCGGTCTCAGAGCTGAAGAAGGGAAATGGAAATGGATCGATGGAAGTGATCTGACCAATCAGTGAGACATTATTTATTAAACTTTATATAAAGGAAATCTATCAGCCTTGATCTAACAGATGTTTTTCCTTAGAGCCTGGATACAGCAGCCGGCTGCAACTGATGGTCAATGTGTAACTTCTCTCCAGAACCAAGAATGGAAATCAGTGAGCTGTAATGAAACAAATGCATGGATCTGTGAGAAGAAGGCTTTATCTGTTTAAACATGAAATATTCAGATTTCTAGAGGTTACTGGAAAAACCTTAAAATAAAATATATAAAATTTTAATTTTAAAATTTTTCACAAGACCTTAACAGTTATCATTTATTATTAATTATAATGTTAATTAAAATTAAATTAAATATATATCAGAATTAGAATGATTTATAGTATTTGTTAGAACTTAAACTTTAAATTTACTTTTTTCATCCCACCTTTGTTGAACATATGTAATTAGTACTCTGAGGAAGATACCAGAATTTAGAAAAAGCATCTCCCTTTAGGTGAAACTAAATATTTATTAATTTAATACCTTTAAAATGCTTTTCTGCAGATTGTTTCTGGGCCAAAGATTTATAAAATATTCAAAATTTATGAAAAGGGCTAAAGGGGTTTCGTCACTTCCGTTTTGCACTCGGGGGTTGTTGGGGGTGAAGGCTCTCCGTTTTTATCTCTTTTCTTACTTGTTAAATACTAAGCAAGTTAAAACACATACTTTCTGTTGCGTATTTTTAAAGTTTGGGGGACCCCCCGTGTTTTTACACCGTTTTTTTTTAGAGTGGTAAGGAGCGTAGCTTTTCGTTAGCTTTAGCTCCACCATGGCTACCCGTTCTGCTGTTTCCTCTCTAGTTCCCCCTCTCTATGTCAGATGTTCAGTTTTCTTTTCTACCCCCTTTTAGTGAGTGGTAGTGAAAATGTAGCATTTTTGTAGCTTTGGGGGCGAGGGTGTCGGATTGGGGGCCCCGGGCCCCCGCGCTGTTGAAAAACCAACAGATGCGGGGCCCCCTTACCCACGGGAGCCCCCGAGGGTAGCCCCGTAGCAGCCCTCCCGCCCAGCCGCGGGCCTCGGGCCGGGGCTGGGTGAGGGTGGTGGGAAAGCTACCCCCCAGATCTCAGCCCACAGGCCCACCAACCCTTCTCTTTCAACAATTTTCCCCGCCGCGCCAACCCGCTAGAACCCCAACTCGGGAAATTTTGGCCTCAATAGTCAGAAACGTGGCACTAAGACACCAGGACCAAAAAATATCTCCAGGGCCAAAACGGCGACATCAAATCCTACCTAAAATGCGGGTGGGGATAAGCGAAATACAGAAAGATTGTTTTTTCCCCTTTGGGGGAAAATGACACCCGGGTTTACGTCAATCGGAGGTCACTAAGTTAGTGTTGCTTCTGTGTGTAAGTTTCCAAAACAAGTCGGACTCCGTAATTTTCTCTGGTCCCCTCCCCGATCTGACCCTGCGACATGTTTAACCGATGCTGTCTTTAACCGCTGGTGTCTAGGTGGTTCCCAAAAAAAGGGGTTACATTGAAACTGGGAACATTTTGGGAAAACCTGTTGATCCCGGAGACCCCCGGGTCCATCCCACTTTTGGGTGGGGCAGCTCTTTTTTTTAGGAAACTGGCCGAATTTATTAGTTCTCCAAAAATCTACAACCCAGGGGCAGACCAGGAAAGGGTCGTAGTTTAACCCCTCCCCTCGCAGCTTCTGTACGCTCCCCACCCTTACCCCATTAAAACAGTGTCTCGCCCCGGGCCCAAAATGAAAAAAGATTAAAAAATTATTAAAAAGAAAATCGGAAAAAAATTAAAAAAAAAAAAACACAACTCAGGGTAAAATTAAAAAATAAAACAAATTTAAAAGGGGCTTACGAACAAAGATCTCTCCCCTCAAAGATTTTCTAGTTAGGGGTGATTTGTGGACAATCAATTGGGGTTTATTTTGCCTCACGAAACCTGGCTGCACAAAAGGATTATGTTCTATAAATGAGTCAAATCCTATTATTTAAATTTTCACATTCCTCGAAATAGCAGTAAACCATCTTTTAGTCCGATTTTCAGTCCCCACTGTCCCAACCAAATCAATAGCTACAACTCTTTTTGGGAATATTAATCCTTAGTTTTTCCCCATCCAAATTGCAAAGCACTAAAACCCCTTTCTTTTTTGTTTTGTAAACCTTCCACCCGGCCCTTACTCTCAATTTTTTAGATCAGTTTTCGGGCCTTTTATCTATTTAGGGTTAAAACAAAAAAGTTTTTATGTGGGGGGTTTAAATTCTTTTGACACTGAAAATGATAGCCTAAATATGTGTTTAAAGCTATCTTAGACTCAATTGGCTTTACTCAAACATTAAAAAACCTAACCCCCCTTTTCTCATTCTCTGAACCCCGGGGACAAAGGGATTGAGTGTAAAGACATAAAAAATATTTCTCCCACAAACCCTGTCCTGTCTGACCATTTTAATAACCTTTGAGTTTAATTAACCCCGAGTACTCCCCACCTGAAAAAAAATTATTTAGTAGATATTTTCAGACAATGCTGTGACAACCTTTAAAAAATCTGTTCCACTTTTGATTTCCCTCATTATCACAGAAAAACCGGGGGGGGGGCAAAATTTTTGTTTCTGCCCCTTAAAAAGGATTTTTCTTGTTTTGGGGTTTTTACCAATCTTTGCGTGGTGCTTTTAGACAATGCAGCCCCCTTTGAAAAAAAAGGTAATTATTTTCATAGGAGGCAGGCCCCCTGGTTTAATTCAGAGCTGCGTACTTTAAAGCACAATGTTAGAAAATTGGAGCAAAAATGGCGCTCTACACACAGAGGATTCCTACTTAATCTGGAAAAAATGCCTGCTGTTTTTAAAAAAAGCACTTTTCACCAAGCTAGAACAGCCCCCCCCCCCCCCCCCCCCCCCCCCGTTTTATTTCCCCTCATCCTTAATAGAAGAGAAAAAGAAAAATCCTAGGTTTCTTTTTAGTACAGTTGCTAAACTTACACAGAGTCATAGCTCTGTTGAGCCATCCATTCCCATAGCTCTCAGCAGTCATGACTTTATGGGATTCTTCCAAAATAAAATTGATTCTATTAAGAAGAAAATCTTTGACATACTCCCGAAGATGATTACTTCATCCTCAACAAGTGAGACAACATTAGAAGTAACTGTAGAACCTGACCTGCTTAGGCTGCTGGAGGACATAATGACCACTTTCACCCAACAACTTAATGCTCACCCTCTACCGATGATCCACTTGACCCTGTCTTTCAGTGTTTAACCCTTTCTCTCTCCTAGACATAGCTACTGACTGAGCTTTTACTGTAACTAACTCTCTGTGCTCTCTTCAGAATCTAAACTTGAAAATTGGCTCAGAGTTTATCTGTTCCTTCTTTCTAAGTGAAACGACTAAAGGAGCTACATCCATTAACATTTACCTTTTCCTTCCCATAGAAAGTACTCCTAGATCAGTGCTTCTTTGTTCTCTTTGTGTCTCTGCTCTGTTTTCTCTAACCCCCAGTCGGTCGTGGCAGATGGCCGCTCACACTGAGCCTGGTTCTGCTGGAGGTTTCTTCCTGTTAAAAGGGAGTTTTTTCTCTCCACTGTTGCTACATGCATGCTCAGTATGAGGGATTGCTGCAAAGTCAACGCCAGTGACTGTCCATTGTCTCTACATGTTCAACCGGGAGGAGTGAATGCTGCAAGTCACTGACTGGATTCAATCTGCTGGGTTTCCTTAGATAGAAAAACTTTATATCCAATTTGAATAAATAACAGAATCTGACTGCACTGTTCAATGATTATGATTAATTGTAATGCATGTACCTGACTTTTGTGAAGTGCCTTGAGACGACATGTGTTGTGAATTGGCGCTATATAAATAAACTGAATTGAAAATTGAATTGAATTAAAGACTGCTGTAATCCCTATTTTCTGTGGTTAACTTTTTAAAGTTATGAGATGTTGAGATTATGTATAATGTGAAATGTTTAGATGCATGTCCTTTTTTAACATTATTCTAAATAAAACTAATATCTGTAATGTCAGAGACAGTTGACTCTGCTTGATGTTTTCTTGTAACCTGCTCAGTATGACTCCTGATATTGATCCTGGGCTACAGAAGGAGGATCATCAGTCCTATGTTGATATTAACAGGAACAGATTAGTTACATCAGCACATTGTCTTGAGCTAATATGGTGCTCTGCTGTAGGTCAGGTCTGTTTATATAAATGTACTTTTAAAGTAGTTGCAGACAGTTACACACAGTTCTCCTTTTTTAAAACTGACAGATCATGTCTGTTTCTGAAACTAAGCACAGGAAGTTTGTTCGATTTTAAATTCTTGTGTTTCCACCTCACTATTGCCCTCATACATTGGTCTGAATATTTAGGGTTAATACACGAAGTGTAAAACAATATGTCACTCTGTGGTGTAGGAGTTGACCACAGAATGCAGACGGCAACAAGCAGCAGCAGTGAGTAAAGGCATTATTCACAAGACTCACAGGTGATAACTGAGGCTGGCATGAACATAGACAGACCTGGCAAACAGGCAAGGACATGGACAGGCTTGGCAGAACAGAGTGATAACACTGAATGGGCTGTTTCTGTAAGGAATGAACAGAAAAGCAGTATATATAAAAGGCATGGCAAAGGTGAAACGGGGAGGCTGGTTGGCATGGTGCAGGTGGACTGAATGAAGCTGATTACCAGCTGGCAGGAGTGAACACAAAACGTGGCTGGAACTAAAACAGCCACAAGGACATAATCAAACCTAAGAAACATCACTATAACAGAACATAAACTTAAAATCACTCAAAACAGAATACAATGATCATAAGAAACTTAACCTAAGGAAATAACTTATGCACCACCTGGAATATGATCAGAAACAAGAATTAAAAACCAAAACCCACACACCCCTAATCATGACACAATAAATAAAAGAAGAAAAACATCAAAAATTTTAGTTGCAGTTGAAATTCTACAGATTTTTTTCATAATGATTAAATAACTTCTTAAACAAACACTAATGTAATATGTCTACAACCTATTTACATTATTACCCTTGACTGAAAGCTAACTTTTCATTTTCAGTTAAAAGGTCATTTATAACAGATCCCAGTGGCCTAAATGGCCCAATCTAATGTGAGCGGCATATGTTATGGTCATCAGGACTGGTCTCAAATGATAATTCCCATGTTTTGATGAATTAATTATTTGAAGATCAAGATGTGATAATTTTAAACTGATATCTGACCTTATCAATGACCACGACTAGTTATAAAAAAACATATAAAGCTAAAAGTTGATCAGAAGTTGCACTAGAAAATGTACACAAAATTAATGCTGACCCATGTTCAAAGCAAAAAGCTAACCACACATTTGTCGATGAGCTATGAATTCAACACCTTGTCCTCCTCCTCGTTCTTCTAGAAGACAACTGTCTTTATTACAGTCTGTTCACAGAACATGACACCTAGATGTGATGGATCTAACATAATCACTGGAGCTGAATCACTGAAAGTCATCAGACCCATCTAATAGTTACATCCGTTCTTAAACTTAATTAAACTAACCTTCTAGTCAAGAGCACCAGTACTTAAATGTGCCGCATTAGCAATGGAAAGGAGCACTGAACATGTTTCCTGCTCCAGAAGTAACTATTCTATTTGGCCGTCAGAGGGTACTGCATTACACTTTGTATAATAAATTTACATTTATATTTGATGATAGGGCTATTTTCAGTTTAGTAACAATGTGCCTTGTTCTTATTAAAAAAAAAATTTTCTTTAAGTGCTGAGTAAATCCGTTGAATCTCTTGTTTCTCAGAGCAGCAATGAGAGGATCAACAGTTACAGATCATCCTACACCTGGGAGGTTGTGTTTTTGAAGTTACTTGGTTCTTTCAGGGATTAATTTACACATTTTCAGTTCCTCTTGTGTACTGTAAAACTGTCAGGGTGTGTTTCTGTCAGGAAGTAGAGCTGTCATCTGTCAGCCTCAAACTCTATCACAATATACCAAAATAGGATGATCAAAGCATACAGAGACAAGTGGTGTCAAATACTCCTGCTTCTGTCAATTAGTTAAAATGAAATAAATATTTTTCATGTGGAGAACAAAATAGTCAGAAAAGAGGAATTCTTGCACAATCACCGTGTTTAGGATCAATTGTTGTTTTCATTTCAAGCACATTCACTGTACAGTTCAATTAATCCGTTCACAGTAAAGGCAACCCTATCCCTGACTCAATGCACTACAGTAAAGCATAGTTAATAAATTGGGTCAATTCCATGATAAGGACAACTTACTAAACAGTATCATTGTTTTCTTGTCTAACAATACAATGATTTTAATGCATTCAGTTTGTTATGGAAATTTTGAGTGCCTTGCTTGATTTGCTCCTTGATACTCTACAGGAACTGACAAAAGTATTAGAACCCCTCTGTGTTGTTCCATTCTTCTCTTATATAGTCTTAGAGTAATGGTTTCTCAGCCTTCTCCTTGCAGCTGTTTGAGATAATATGTATGCCACAATGTTAAGATTATGTCTGGGACAACGGGTCTCTGGGTCTCATGAGAGTCACCTTGAAAACTGTTGTAGCTTATAAGGAGAACCTTTGCTTTGTCTAGTCAGAATGATTTGGCAGCACTACTGAGCGCATCTCCAATGCTGTAAAAAATCTCTCTTCTCTCTTGCAAGATTATAATAAAGCTGATTCTGAGTGACAATCATCGGTCTCTGTCTTGGTAAAACCTGATTTTTCTACAACAAATGGCGACGAGGATGGGATTCCTTGACTGGGTTCTTCCGAGGACATCGGCAGGAGTGTCTGATCAACCCGGGAAGAGCTTCCCTGCCTCAAACCCTTTTAGTGTTCATGGGTGGAGGACTGCTGACTCGGTGTTCTTGGAGGCTTAGCACTGGAATCCAAAATAGCCAAATTTTTTTTCTTCCAGAGACGATGAGAAACAATGAATCAGCATAATTTAATCAATAATAATTTGCTTAATAGCTTGATAAGTATAACCAAAAGCCTATAGATTAAATTGCAAAATATATTAAAAAAAAAGCAGAAATAGAGAAAATAATAAAAGGGTTAATAATAATAAGGACTTTTTAACTAAAAGGTTAAAACTAACAGTTTTCTACTGGGGACAGGTGTACGGACCTCGCTGGCGCGGTTGATGCCACGCTGCGCACGGGTGAACAGTAATTCACCAGTAGAGACCCCTCCCTGTACGGTTGAGTGAGGCTCCCCTAACCAGTAAGTTAGGGGGAAGGCGATTAGGGTGCCATAAAGCTCTAAACTCTTTTGGGAACGTCTGCAGGTTTTAAAGGAATATTCCCCCATTTACCAGTAAGTAAAGGGTGTGGCAAGGCTGTCAAGTATGGGACAGCAGTTCAGTTCTAAGGGATTACCTCCTCCTCCCCAAGGAGAAACGTATGAAAAAATATGGACCACAATGCACCAAGTGCATCAATATATGGGTTAAAACTTCTGCAGCTCTACAATATTAAAAAGGACTGAGGAAGCGACAAAAGAGAAAATAGGGAAAGGAAAAAAAGACAATGGATGACAGGTATGTGAAAAACTAACTGACTGACTTACAATACTTCTGCTTGTGCAAAATCTGAACCATGTACTATACCTTTTTCTCTGCCTCTTACCCACATACACACACACACACACACACATGGGGATTTGAGCGCTCCCTGGACATTAGACACCTGCCCTCCCCACAGCTTCACTCCACCAGAGACACTTCTTCAGCATGACCTGAAAGGCAGAGGTCCTGCCCGGCTGCCTGCCTGCTTGCTGCAGATGACAGCGTGAGAGTTTACACCAGAACAAAACTCAGAAGTCTGGTAAAAAGCCCAAAACCCACTGAGATGGGCAACAATCCATGCTGTTTGCCAGAGCCAGACTCATCTACACTGGACTCATCTTGAGAGTACGTCTTATGCAGGCAGAGGAGAAACAGGAGAAACAGGCTGGAGTAAAGTTTTCCCTCCCTCCTGAAGAAGTTAAAGTGGACAAGGAAAGAGCAAATGTCCACCAACAGGCCAGGGGAAGGCCTGGGTTTTTGGACTGATAGGGGACACAACAGCCCAACTCTGGAGCGGTCAAGAAACTGAGGGGGGGTAACGTACAAACACACACACATTTGCAAATATCTTTTCTGTTTTTCTGCAATGAAGAAAGCTTATTAACGGCTGCTGATGTGGTTTTGACGTTGACAGACGTAATAAGAGGTTAAATGTTATTTCTGTGTTAAAGAGATTCTTTTCCAAAAGTTTCATGAAATAATTGTTTTAGGGAAACAAGTTCTCTCTCTTCTTGGTAGATTCAGGGTCAAATATTGCTACTTAAAGTCCTTAAAAGGCAGAGGAATTTTTAAACACCTTCAAAACTCAGCGGTAACCATGTGTTTTCTATGTCAGCCTCAGGGCAGATCCAACGGAGGAGCATTTTAAAGTCCATTGCATGAGTAAAACCTGGTGGGCTCTCCTTCAGCCATTGTTTCCTGTTGTCAGAGTGTACCCCGTAAATCTAACGGGGAGAGACCTCTGAGAATAGGGTTAGTTTTACTGCAGAGGGTCTCCGTACACTCTGACACAGTACTTCCAGTGGGGTACAGCTTTGGCCACAAGCGTTAACTAGAGCTTGAATGGAAGGTGCAAATTCATTGTTTTCACACCAGCTGCTGGGAAGAGGTTAAATTAGGTGGTTTTCCCACTCTTCTGATTTTATGAAGCCTGCTGACTTACACTGTGCCTCATATCTGGTTCTGACAAAACTATGAAAAACTTGGTTCTGTATTTTTCTCCTCTGGGAAAAGAAAGAAAATCTAATCACTTCTGTGTTGCATTGGAATGTAAACACACTTGTTATTTTCTCTAACACCCCAACATCAAAATGTTTCAGAGTAATGGGTTCAGTTAAACACATCTTCCCTGGCAAAAACCTGTAAAATGAGAATGGAAAGATGTATTTCTGGTTCTGAAGGTAAGAAAGAATCTAATTGGACAAGTGGTACCACAAAAACTCTGCTTAGAAAGGCCTTCTTCCAGAAACTGTGGAACTATTTCCCACCACAGAACCAGATTTTGAAGCATGCTTTTCCTTTAATCCAAAACAGATCTGTGTTGTTTTATTATAATGTCTGAAGCTCCTTATGAACTCTGGGTAAAAAGAAAATATGACGTGGGGCTAATTTAGAGCTGTGAACTAGTGATTAAAACTCCTAAATCTGTTATTGTTGATGCCAGAAATAATAAACCCTTTAGTCTGAAAATATTTAAGGTATTTAATCCATTTTCTTTAATCTCTGCAGAAAGCTGGCATCAGTGTTTAAAGCAGTGGTCCTCAACCTGTGGTTCCTGGACACCTGAGGCCCGTGAGCCATAGATTGTGGGTCAGTGAAGAAAATTTAAATAAATCAATAAAGGTATGCCATTTAACTGAACAGAGTACATTCAAATAAAAAAAACAACCCAAAATACTACACTTATTAAATAAAAGATCTAAGCCAATGATGGGTTCTGGCTTTAAAATCCATGAATACTCAAATTAGGTTTCTACTTTGGGGAACATAGACTGAGGCTGAAGGTTGTTTTGGAGCCAGGGCTACGATTCAGGAAATTAAAACTCATAGTGACTAAAGTCCTTTATAACAGAATAAGGGCAGAAATAATTAGGGTTCAGGAATTAAAATCCTAGGAAAGACCTTTATGGGGCATATGGCAGGTAAAGTCCTTTATTTTAGGGATAAATAAAGACCCCTCTTTTAACATTAAAGAGGAAGAGCGGCTCAAACGTCAGTCTCCTCCCCAGGGAAAAATGTTTGATTTCATGACAACTTGGATGAGTTTGAAAATTTTCATATAAAGGTTTCATTTTTGGGGACTTACAGGGTAAAATAATAATTAAATCCTTCACTACCTTGGAGTACCAAACAAATTTCAAATTAGTACGAAAGATTTAAATTACCGGTATTTCAAATAATGGAACATTTTCTAGCATTTGAATTATAACAGAGGGGTCCTGAGAATAATTTTCTTCCCCAACTTTCAAAACTTTAATAACCCTGATTTAAAAGAAATTATGTCCAGTCTCTTTTGAAGTGCTAATGAAATAAAATCTAGTTGGGGATTATTCTTAATTGTTCATTTTTCTGTTTAAGTTTTAACACTGCAGTGTTTGTGTTTGTTTAGTGTCTGGGTATAACCATAAAGTGTCTAAAAATAATTAATTAATAAAAATAATTAATAAATTTAACCTGAGCAGAGAAATTCTGAAATACAGCTGTGATCAAATTAAACTTAACAAAAAGAGAAATTTAACAGCAACTCTGCCATCATTACAATGTTTAAAGTATGAAGAATTAGCAAAGAATTTCCGCAGCAAAACAATTGGATTCATATAAGAGAAAACTGCTGCCGTGCTTCTAAATTATTTGAGATCTCTTTGAATTGTGTGCGCTCATCTTTAAACAGGATCCTGATGATTATCAATCAAAGCATCTGAAGATATGCTAACTAAAACATTTTTGAAAAGAGATTGTTGAAAATTTCTTTAAATTACTGAAGCTTCATTAAATCACTGAGTAGATTTCATTAAAATATTTATTAAATTTGATATTTACAATTTGATCGAAAAAAAAAACAACTACATTTTGTCCAACTGTGTCTCTGTCTGTGATGTTTGTCTTTGTTTCATTGGAATGAATGAGTGTTTGTTCATATGTTGCTATAATAATTCATTTTTTTATAAAAATGGTTTTCTAACCCAGACTGATTAAAACCTTCGGGTTTTCAGGGAAAGCTTTTTAAACTCCTAAAAAAGAGCGTTTTTTTTGATGTAAGTTTGTGTTAACAGTTCTGCAGTCTAAGGTCCACTAAAGGGGGTTGGAAGGACAAAAACCGTGGGGACCACTCACAGCCCACCTACAGACTATCAGAGGTTGGTTCCGCCCTGGCTCCCCCCCACCTACCAGGTTTGAACAAAACCTTAACTTCCATGAAAAGGGTCTCACCCCCTCTTTCCTGGGGGTTAAACACTTTTTGAATGAAAAGGGTGAAAAATGGGGGCTTTTTGTGAAAACTGCGTTAAAATGCATGTTTATAAAATGATTGCGTAAGGATAAAGCATGAAAATTTAGATTTATGTGTTTATAATTGTTGGACCACTTGTGTGCTGAATATTGGACCATTTACACATTGCTGGACCCCACCAGGCCTTCCGACATCATCGGCCATTCTGTTCCAGTATTGTCCGCCACTACAAATCCCAGGGGGGAAATCCCGGCGGGGTGGGAGGGGACGTCCCAAAATGTCTGAAGGGCCCACAAGAGGTCTGACGTCAAACGGGGGTTATATAGGGGAAGGGGGGGCGCTTTAAAAACCCTTTCCCTTCAAGGGGAGATCTCGACAGATTACCACGCAACTGAAGCATCCTCTGGAGAAGAAGAGGTCCCACGTGGAGTCTTCATTTATTCTCCTTCGTTGGCAACGAAAAGAACTTTCATGACAAAATTTTACTGGAATAAGAAGGCCAAAAATTTCAACTTTACCGATCGAAGGGGTTTTAGTTTAAACCAGTAACCAAAAAAACCACGGATTTTCAAGGAACGGATCACCACTTTTTTGTTTTTTTTTTTCCTAGTCGACTGCTGACGTTCAGATCATATTTTTCCCCCTTTCGCCAAGGAGGCCAAAGGACGAAGATTGACCGCTCTTCCTGAAGTTAACCGTGGACGCACTTAAAATTTCCCCAACTTTCCCCCCTCCTCTCCCCCCACGCGGGCAGCCCTGAAGAATTTTCGCTCCAAAAAGTAATACCCACCCTTGTATTATTTTTTTTTTGATTTCTTTATTAGAAGTAGTCTGGGCAGGGTAGAGAGAGATAGGTTTTTTAGTGCGATCAAAATCGCAAACTTATAGTCTGATGTTTTTAAAAATTGAAAATTTTTGCATGCAACATTGTATTGAGTCCTGGGGCCGCCGAGTCTCAAAGTTGGTTCCTTACCGGGCGAACACCGGAGCGCCGGGGGTAATACTGGACTAACACAGTAAACCCATGGTGAAATTCACCATTTTCTTTGTTCCAACTTTACTGCTTGCTAACTTGCCGCCAAAAGGTTTATGACTCTTTGTCTAAGCTGAGTTTAAAAACTTTGCTTTGCGGGGTTTTATGACCGCCCGTGTCCCGCTGGGCCACGCTATCTGGCGGGCTTTTTTAAAACCCATTTTAAACACACCCCCTTCCTTTGTCATATTACCATTTTTGCCATAACTGCTGGTTAAATTCAAAAACCACACACACTCCCTTTTTTGCTTTATTTTTTTTGTTAGATATTTTCCCCTTTTTTGTGTAGAACTTTGCATTTTTTGAGTAGGTGAAGATTATTGAATCGGGGAGGTGAATGTATGAGGCTGATTGATTAAAAAATTTTCACGTAGATAAAGAGAAGGCGTTTTGTGTTTTTTTTTGGCAAGAGTGATTTTCAGTCAAAAAAGGCAAAGTTCCCCACATTTCGGCAGAAAACGGTTGATTAAACAGGTGACATTTAATAATTGTAAAATTATCAGAGGCTTGAGCCATAATTTCAAAACACCAGAGGACAGCTCTGGTTTTTAAAATTCATAAACGAGGATTTTGGTTAAGGAGTTAAAAAAAATTTTTTTTTATTGGATTATGATTTTAAAATTATAATTTTTTGATAAATATTCAATTTTAATCAATAATCAATAATAACAACAGATTTGGGGGCCCTGGGTGGGGCCTTTAAAAAAGACAGACATCACATCACTGGTTGCACAGAATTTAAAACAATTTGGATATCCGTGGCATTTAACTAGATGTTTTTTTTGTGAGATTTTTCGATTTTTGCAGAGAGCGTTTGGTGATCTAGGGATATCTTGAATAGAGTTTGCTCAGTTCTGCTGCAGAGGAAAAAAAATCTTTCAGAGGTGCTTGTGGGGGGATGCAAAGTACAAGGTGTTATAGCCCCTTGTGGTAAATTTAAAGTTGATTTCCAGCCGCCAGCCCTGCTGCGCCAGCTGCAGGGGGAAACCAGCGCTGATAGGCAGCCTCCAGTGTCCGCTGGGGGTTTTATTACAGGTCTGACCAGCCCCCCCCCAGTCAGGTAAAAAGCAACACCTACATCTGGTGACCATTGAATAAAATTTGCAGTGGCAGCTGGATTTCCCAAATTGCAGACCTGCACTTGGGCCCACCTGGTGGTCACTAGTGAGAATTGCAGTTCCTACTTTGATTTTTAATCACTCAGTTCATTAACACAGGCAGACAATTTTTAATCACCTATGATCAAAGGGCATAAAATTGGTTGAAAGCTGAAGGTTTTTGATCATTCATGACCACTTTTGGGATAAAATTTTAAAGCGTTTTTGCTGGGTTTTTTTGTGTGAAGCATGTTTTGATCTGACTCCCCAAAAAACCCTTAGTTGCCTAACTAGAAGGAAGTTTTTCCAAAATTAGGGAAGCACTAACAAAATTTTTTTGAAGCTAAAAAACAGCATTGAATGTTTTTGTTTCGTTTCCACTTTTTTAAAAATTTTTTAATTTTTGAAGTTGGGTTTAGGTTTTTTTCGGAAAGGAAAATCGTCTTTTCCCTTTTCCTCTTTTTCTTTTTTTTGTGCGTTTGTTTGGGTTATTACCCCATTTTAAGCAAAACCCATACACCTGCAGGATACATATCTGAATCAGACAGCTAGCTGAACAGCTTAGCTGTTTTGTATTTTGCTGCTAACTAAAGGGTTTGCCCCCCCCCCTACCGTTCATCATAGAACAGGTCACCCAGTTTGTGTGCTGCTAACTAATTTAGCTATTATTCATCAAAGAAAAAGTTTTGCTGTTTTTGGTAAACCGCTAATTGGGTACTGGGCGACTGGTAATTTTATGGTGGTTTCATAGCTAAAAGGGTTTTGTGTGTTTTGCATTGTCCGTGTATTCCCCTTGCATTTTGGGGCCAAAGATGGAGGAAAACATCCCGGACTGCAGCTGGGGGAGATGTGTGTATGTTTTTAAGGGGAACCCCTAGGAATGCAGGCACAAGAAACGATTGGGTCATTGTTTTTGTTTTTCCTCAGAGGAGCGTAAAGGGCCCCAAAATTTTTGGATTGAGCAATGTGAAAGCCAGGATTAAAAGGAGCTGCTCCAAGTCATTTAAAAAAAACCAAAAAAAAGAAACCCCGGGCTCAGATGTGGTTTGGAAAAGCTCACTCTGTTTTATCAGCGAAGGTTAATGTTGGAAAAATTTAACCAGCGTGTTAAAAACAGTTCGAGCTGAATGATACTTTGCAGACGGGGGGATGTCCTTTTGGGTGAACTAACAGAAGTTGGAAATAGGTTGGAGACAATTTTTGGGTAGCCAGGCCACTCCCCCCTCCCTGGGAAAAGGGAGTTCAAAATTGACTCGCAGTACGGCCCTCTACGATCCCTCACCTCCGCCAAGGCGACAGGAGAGCCGCCCCGGGGTTCCGGGGTTCCTACCCCCCTCAACCCGCTGCCCCGGAGGACCCGGGGGGGGGGGAGCACAGGGCCCCCCGTTTTGTACCCGGAGCAGCCTCCACTGCCTCCTCCGAGGATGAGGCGTGATGCCCTGAAAACCCCCCCTGAGTGCAGCCCGGGGAGAAAATCCGATGATGGGGGGGGGGGGGGGGGGGCACTCAGATGGGCCGGCACCAACCCCCTGAAGAGTGGTTCGCGCACCCCGCCCACTTGAGTCTCTGGCCCAAAACATAGACCCCCTTTTCGACCCTAATAATGCAGATTCAAACATTGACCGATTATCTTAGGGAAGTTGAACGCTGTTTAGATTTGTTTTTATCCCCATCCACACGGGAAAAAAATGAAGGTTTCCTGGAAGACAAACATCCAGGGGCGTCCATGTTTTTATAGAGAGCCCTGCCCCCTGCAGTCCGAGACCAACCCCCTGCGAAGCTTTTAAAGGGGAAAAATATTCTTGTGTAAAAAACCGGGGCCTCCGCCACACTTGGTGCTTTCACTATCAGCAGAAGAAAAAGCAAACCCCAGGGAGTATTACCAGCGCTTGAGAGCTGTTTCCCTTTCCCAAGGACGCAAAACGCTCCTGGCATTGAGGAGGAAACATGCGTTTTAAATCCCGTTCCCTCCACAACCTTCATGAAAGTTTGCGATACGATGTTTTACTATGTTTGCAGAAAAAAAAGACCATGAGCATGCAAAAAAAACGAGATCCCCCAAATATGCTCAGATGGCGTGGGAAAAAACACGGGCCTTCGCCCCGGACCAAGGGACCGAGGGCGAGGGGTGGGTTTTACAGGTCCGACTGAAAAAACTAGCCTTGTGTTTTGGAAGGTCAGGAAATGCCCCCGGCAGGAAACCCCACGTTAAAAAAAACAGGTTCAGGGGAAACCAAACGTAGGTTTGGTCAGCTGGACCGTGGGGGGTTGGTACTGAATACCAACCCCACGGTCAAAGTTGCAAGGGACCAGTTTTTGGGGGGAAAAAGACGACCTGACCCATCACTTGAGGCCTAAAGGTTTTAATACTGATGGAAAAAAGGGGGGGACCGGGGACCCCCAGAAGGGGAAAGGGGAAAAGATGGAGGACGCCTTTACGCAAGCTGGTGACAGAAGCAGTGCGTCAGGCCACCCACGCCCCCCCCAACCCTTGAAAAAGGAAGCCAACCCTCCAATTAAAACCAGACCCATACTTCCCTTCAGCATGACTGGCCGTGGACCCAGTCTCCCCCAAGCCATCAGAGTCTACCTGGTCGGATGGGGGGACAAACATGGGAAACTTCAAGTACCCCCCCTTGGGACCCTCCCAGGGGGAAAAACCACCCAAAACCCATCTTTCCCAAAGGTTTCTCAGGTAAACTGAACCCAAAAACGAAAATACGTGTTACCTTATACTGTCCCACCGGTCTAGGAGGACATGTGAAACTGAATTTTTATTTTAAAATAGGATCAGAGATCAACTTGATGTGGTCAATCATGTTTTAAGGGGAATGAGTAGAGCCATGCTCTCCTTCAATGAACCATTTCAGGTCGACGCTTGGGATATAAGCATCACCAAGGCCGCACTCAAAAAACCGATCATGCATCACTTCCTTTTGGGTGGAGCCCCCGGGTGGAATTCAACCCCAGGCGTGACTCTGGTTGGCACCCCCCATCCCCTATATTTGCAAATTAAAACCAAAACCCCTTTTTTTTGGGGGCCAGAAACCTGCTGGACAGGCTGGCCCCCTTCCTTTTTCCCCCCGCACCCAAACCCTGGATCCAGGTGGAGGTGCCAAACCCCCCGGGGTGCAAGCAAACGCACGATCCGTTGTGACCAACCAGGTCACCAGCTTAGAGGAGCCAAAAAAACCTTTTCCCCCCTTGTCATGGGCAACCTCTGGGACACAGCTGCACCCCAGCCACCCCCCAAAAAAAACCCTCCCAGATGCAGTCATGCATCATTTCTTTGCTCTTCAAAAACCCAGGTGTGAAAAAACTTACAACCCGAAAGGTTTTTGAAAGGGGTGTCCCCGGGAACCGCATGTTTCCCCCAGAAGTGCTTTTAGCATTCTGCTTAGGGCATTTTTTCAACTGGGGTAGAGGGGGCGATGACCGCTTGCCCCCAAGATCCCCTTTTAACTGAGGCACAACACATCCCCACACTGCTCTTTTTAGCAGATGGGCTCCGCACTCTCCTTAAGACAGCCAGAGCGTGCACCTCCAGTTGTGCAGATTGGCACAAAAAAGCTCTCCATGCTTTCAGCATTGTTCCAAAACAGACCAAAGGGGCGGTCCCTTACCCCCCCATTTTACTCTCCTGTAGGGGGCCATAGGAGCTTTTTAAAAACCCACTTCCCCACCCCCCAACCAGATTTTTTGGGTTTTTTACTGGCCTGTTTCTCAAGACACTCAGGTCCACATCCATTTTGAGGAGCAATTCCCAAATTTTGGCAAGAAGGGAAACACAGGGGTTGGACAATGAAACTGAAACACCTGGTTTTAGAACCCCCTAATTTATTAGGATGGTGTAGGGCCCCCCTTTTGCGGCCCCAATACAGCGTCAATTTCGTCTTGGGGAATGACATATAAAAAATCCTGCACAGTGGGAAAAGGGATTTTAAGCCATTCTTCTTGCAGGATAGTGGCCAGGTCACTACGTGATACTGGTGGAGGAAAACGTTTCCTGACTCGCTCCTCCAAAAACCCCAAAAGTGGCTCAATAATATTTAGATCTGGTGACTGTGCAGGCCATGGGAGATGTTCAACTTCACTTTCATGTTCATCAAACCAATCTTTCACCAGTCTTGCTGTGTGTATTGGTGCATTGTCATCCTGATACACGGCACCGCCTTCAGGATACAATGTTTGAACCATTGGATGGACATGGTCCTCAAGAATGGTTCGGTAGTCCTTGGCAGTGACGCGCCCATCTAGCACAAGTATTGGGCCAAGTATTGGGCTTCTCCACACCGTAATTCTCCCGGATGTGGGGAAAACAGTAAAGGTGGACTCATCAGAGAACAATACATGTTTCACATTGTCCACAGCCCAAGATTTGGGCTCCTTGCACCATTGAAACCGACGTTTGGCATTGGCCTGAGTGACCAAAGGTTTGGCTATAGGAGCCCGGCCGTGTATATTGACCCTGTGGAGCTCCCGACAGACAGTTCTGGTGGAAACAGGAGAGTTGAGGTGCACATTTAATTCTGCCGTGATTTGGGCAGCCGTGGTTTTATGTTTTTTGGATACAATCCGGGTTAGCACCCGAACATCCCTTTCAGACACCTTCCTCTTACGTCCACAGTTAATCCTGTTGGATGTGATTCGTCCTTCTTGGTGGTATGCTGACATTACCCTTGATACCGTGGCTCTTGATACATCACAAAGACTTGCTGTCTTGGTCACAGATGCGCCAGCAAGACGTGCACCAACAATTTGTCCTCTTTTGAACTCTGGTATGTCACCCATAATGTTGTGTGCATTTCAATATTTTGAGCAAAACTGTGCTCTTACCCTGCTAATTGAACCTTCACACTCTGCTCTTACTGGTGCAATGTGCAATCAATGAAGACTGGCTACCAGGCTGGTCCAATTTAGCCATGAAACCTCCCACACTAAAAGGACAGGTGTCTCAGTTTCATTGTCCAACCCCTGTAGATTCTTAATTTCTTTACATTATATTTAATGTGGTCTTGGTTGCTAAAACATTTTTTTCAATCATTTTGCTAAACTGATTAATGGGTTGAACAATCCGTACAAAGAGGGGATGTCAGCCTTAATAAAATAAAATGAAACACTGGGTTACAACAGTTTTTGCACGTATGGGAGCAGGACTGTAACTATGAGGAAGGTTGCTCATATCTCCAGTGAGGACTTTGTGACATTGTGAGAGAAGATTACACTGTGTGTTTTGTCTATAAAACTGGTGCCCAGCTCCCCAAGGCCTCATCCTGAGAACCTGTTTGAATGTACGGGGTTAATTCTTCTAAATTAGACTTTGCTGGATATTTTGATGAAGATCCGTGTAAATATTAAAGTAGTTTCTACTTAATGGAAAAGGTAAAATACAAACAAAATTATTTTAACCTTCAGTAACTGAACCAACTGTTGGAAATAAAGGAGTTCAGACTGCAGCAGATCTAAAGTTTGACATCGCCAAGTGATACAGTGGATAACATGCAGACTCAGAATGGACCAGTCTTAATTATCAAAGTAAATATCCCTATTTGAAGATTTTTGAGCTTTAATATGATGCAAACTGAGTTAAGCACCTGGGGTAATAATGAACCACTGCATTTGAATTTCATGCAAAATAAGGGTAGACATAAGTTTCATTTTGTTTTGGTGCAATGAAAACACAGAATAGTTTATTTATTCTAGAACTGTTGAAGGCCACTGAAAACAGCTATTACTGTAGAAGTTTGTCTGCAACCGTATATCGAGCCTTCTCTCCAGGTGGAGCTGTCTGCCATTAGCAGGATGCAGGCAGATTACACCAACTGCATCAAGGGTTATTGGACCAGACAAGGAAGAGACATTGAAGGTCCAAACGCAAACAGAGTACATTCCAAGGTGCTGCTGGTGGCTCCAACAGTGGCTGCTTACCTCAGACGGCTTCCTAATCCACCAGATGACTCCACTCCTGAACGTCGGCCCAAGCCAATGGGCTAGAGCACTAGGCCTGCTCCAACCATCACAGGATGTAAAGAAAGGAGATCACCTCATGAAGGACAGCGGCCCACCACAAGCCAAAGAACTGTAAGCTGATCACTGGAGAGCCAATGGAAACTGGAGTGTAAATGATAAATCATCTTCAAACTCCAGGGTTAATTGTGGAGTACCAAAGGGTTCAGTACTTGGGCCAGTTCTCTTTACTATAGATATGCTTCCAATAGGTAAAATTATCAGGCAGCATAGAATAAATTTTCACTGTTACGCTGATGACACTCAGCTTTACTTATCCATAAATCCTGATGAGCCAAAACAGTTAGATAGACTACAAGCATGTCTTGAAGGCATAAAAACTTGGATGACTTTAAATTTTCTGCTTCTAAATTCAGACAAGACAGAAGTTGTCATCTTTGGACCGGAGTCTTTAAAAAAGAAACTGATTAGTCAATCAATTAACCTGGATGGCATTAAATTGACCTCTGATAATAAAGTAAAAAACCTTGGTGTTATTTTTGACCAGGACATGAGGTGCAAACACACCCTCCATTTCTGCTACCTGTATGACCCCCTCTCTTTTCCAATGGTTATGGTCAATCTGACAGAGAGAAATATCCCAATTGTTGTGGTTTTTAGTATAACAATGGCCATCAGTGGGCTCTAGATGGACAAACTGTCTACTTTTAAGGCTAGGTTTAAAACTTTCCTTTTTGATAAAGCTTATAGTTAGAGTGGCTTAGGTTATCCCGAGCTATCTCTGTAGTTTTGCTGCTATAGGCTTAGGCTGCTGGAGAACATAATGACCACTTTCACCCTCTTCGCTACTTTCTCACACTACTCTTCAATTTTGTATTATTTGCTGTTATTTCAGCTTTTAACTTTGTTCTCTCTCTTTTCTCTTCCTAGAAGCTACACCTGGCCTGACTCTGTGTCTACCTGTAACACCTTTCTGGAGAGGGGAATCCTCCAAGCTTCTGCTGGCAACAACTTAATGCTCACCCTCTAGCAATGATCCACATGGCCCTGTCTTTCAGTGTTTAACCCTTTCTCTCTCCTAGACATAGCTACTGACTGAGCTTTTACTGTAACTAACTCTATGTGCTCTCTTCAGACTCTAAACTTGAAAACTGGCTCAGAGTTTAGCTGTCCCTTCTTTCTAGGTGAAACGACTAAAGGAGCTACATCCATTAACATTTACATTTCCTTCCCATAGAAAGTACTCCTGGATCAGTGCTTCTTTGTTCTCTTTGTGTCTCTGCTCTGTTCTCTCTAACCCCCAGTCGGTCGTGGCAGATGGCCGCTCACACTGAGCCTGGTTCTGCTGGAGGTTTCCTTCTGTTAAAAGGGAGTTTTTCCTCTCCACTGTCGCTACATGCATGCTCAGTATGAGGGATTGCTGCAAAGTCAACGCCACTGACTGTCCACTGTCTCTACATGCTCATCCGGGAGGAGTGAATGCTGCAATGCTGAATTGATGCAAGAGGTGGGTGAAGAACACTGTTTTTACAATGGGCATAATAATTCCTTTGGGCAGTGCAACGTTTGCTTTAAATAAGATCACGGATGAGAAGAAGATGTCTTTTATCTACATCAAGTCTCCCAAATTGCAGTTGTACAGAAGATGGGACTTTTTGCATGTTTGTTCTCTGTCTTCATCATTATTTTATGTTGGTTTATTCTTTCCATGTTTTTTTTTTTTATCAAAGCTTATCAGGTCTGACAGAGCTGTCTCCACATCAGAACAACAGAGACAGGTAACTGTAAAGGTAGCCCTAAGAATACCACAGTGGCAGCTCTGTGACGTGGTCCCCTGCAGAGGTTATGACAGTTGGTTTCAGAATGCAGATGTGTACATTTGTGTCCGCACACCTGGGAGGCTAGCAATTGGAAAATGGTGTCCGGACTGGACTTATGTGTACTGGAATTGAAATCCAAAAGGTTAATTCAACCCGAACTCTGACTATATTCCACAGGGCCTGCGGCAACACATCAGTTTGGTTAGAGACAAGTCCACCCAACGAGTGGACACCACTAGATATAATCCACTGGAGCTGATGTCTCTGGAAGAGACCCACTGGGATTGTTTCGAATTCAGTTTGTGGATCAACCTAAACCTCCTGATGAAGTTCTAGATATGACTGGTGTTAGCCCTTCTCCTAGCCCAACCACACCTCCTCAAGCATTGGTCACTTACTTAAATGTCTCATCACCTGACGTAATATTGCAGATTGAAACTGGATTTTCTGACAAAAACACCTGGTTAGAATGGATAACATTTACGCTAAAAGCAACAACTTCACTACTCCTGCTCTCCCACGTGGTGTATGATGAGTATAAGTTAGCCAATCCTGTAGTCAATGGGTTTGAATCAATATTGCTTTCAATTACTCCTAACAAAAACATTGATCTCATTAATTATGTCCACTACAATATGCAGTTGTACTTTTATTCCAAATAACAGGTCCTGATGGTTCAGTAACCAGAGCTCTGGATGGATTATGCACCCTGGCTCCCTGGTACCCTGAGTCTGGTGCTGATTCTTTGTCTGATTGGTTTACTGCTACCTTTGGTAAATGGAAGGGTTTTATTATTGCAGGTCATATCAGATTCCTCTGCTCACAGGTGAAGGGGAACCCTTGGATTGCTCTGATGAGTCTGAAAGTGACTCTCATGATGATGTTTTTTTTATAAGTTTTATCAATGTTCAGTTTCCATCTGTTCACATAATCTTCTTGATTCTAATGATGTAGATGTGTGTCGAACACACACACAGTTGATGATTGGTGAATCATTATTTCATTTTATTATTATCTTTTTTTTTTTCTTACTTTAATTGATTTTTGAGGTTTCTAATTCATTATATTCTTTGTGTATTCGGTTTATCTGGTCATTCCTTAAAATGTTGTAGATGACATTAATTTTCCCCTACAGAGTTAGTTGATAGGTGTTTTATACACAACGTTTTCCATCTGACAGATCGTTTTTGCCCACACAGAGGTTGACAGTTATGGTAGTTTTGGAAGTTTTAATTTGTGGTTTTTAGTAATCAGTTTTCTTACTCATTTCTTCCAACCAATTTATACATTTTTATTTGTTTTTATTATTATTAAACATCTTTATTCATTTTTTATTACTAATTTTATTGTTAATTTTTTATTAATCAATTCACTTTTATAATTACATTTTCTTATACTTTCCTTCATTGTCATTCAGTAAAATTTATTTTATTGTTTTCTTCAGTGTTCGATTACATATGAAACTAGTTTCTTTATAATCGAAGAGGGTGGATTGTTATAGAAATATTTAGTGCCTTGCTTGATTTGCTCCTTGATACTCTACAGGAACTGACAAAAGTATTAGAACCCCTCTGTGTTGTTCCATTCTTCTCTTATATAGTCTTAGAGTAATGGTTTCTCAGCCTTCTCCTTGCAGCTGTTTGAGATAATATGTATGCCACAATGTTAAGATTATGTCTGGGACCTCGTCTCTCTGGGTCTCATGAGAGTTACCTTGAAAACTGTTGTAGCTTATAAGGAGAACCTTTGCTTTGTCTAGTCAGAACGATTTAGCAGCACTACTGAGAGCATCTCCAATGCTGTAAAAAATCCTTCTCTCTTGCAAGATTATAATAAAGCTGATTCTGAGTGACAATCATCGGTCTCTGTCTTGGTAAAAACTGATTTTTCTACAAGTTTTTTTTTTTTTAGCTTTTAAAGCTGTTGCTTTAACCTATATTGGATTAACAAGTATGTTTTTGGCTGCATTTGTGTAAGATGTCAAAGACAAATGTCCATTTATAAAAGGTGATGGACGATAAAGTTATCTTATCTTGTCTTGTATGTTGTTTCCAACGTGTTTACTGCTGCCTTCTAATACGTTTTTTTTAGATGAAAGTCCATCCTTCCGTCTGTCTGTGTACAATGTTGTTTTTTACTTATCCAAGATCTGGGAGCCAGGGTAAAAAGGTCCAGGAGGGCAGACCAGACATTCCTCTTCCTGGTGACATTCTTTAGCTCATTCTTGGGAATTCCAAGGCATTGCCAGGCCAGAAGAGATATAATCCCTGGAGGATAATCTGGGTCTGCCCCAGGGTCTCCTACCAGAAGGATTTGCTTGGAAAACCTTCAAAAGGAGGCACCCGGATGGCAATCTGATCAGATGCCTGAACCACCTCAGCTAACTTCTTTTGATGTAGAGGAGCAGCAGCTCTACTCCGAGCTCCCCCTGGATGATGGGGTTTCTGACCCTTTCTCTAAGATTGAGTCCAGCTACGCCATGAAGGAAGCTCATTTCAGCCATTTGATCCAGGATCTTGTTGTTTAGATTGTGAGTCATGTCTCTTGACCATAGGAGGCAGCATTACTTTTTAGCTCATTTCTTTCTTCACCTCGAGAGAACTGCATTGTAGGTTATATCAAGAAAGCATTTCGTTATTAGAGCTCTACCTGCATAGTTCAGGTATTTATTGACACCTTAGAATAAAATGGACATTGTTTCCATCCACCAGGACATTTCTAACGTGTAAATATGTCACAATATTTTCCACTTTTCTTGCATTTGTTTAGCTTACAAATAAGTTATTTATATAATATACTTCAACTTTGTTATCAGGTCTAGTGGGTTATTGTCATTTTCAGTAGTCATAAATACATGTTTACACATTTTGTTAAATTTGTTATTTAGAAACCATTATGTGATAAAGTGCATCTGAAAAGTATTCACAGTAATTAATTATGATCTCACTTATTTAGAAATGGAAAAAGTTTAGAACCATCAGGACCCTCCCTGGATCTGGGCACCTGACAAACTGTGTAATCAGGAATAAAATATATGATTTGTAAATGTTTGGTTTGAAAAATAGTGAATTAAAATAGAAATGTATCTATTTAGGCTTATCCAAGATGGTGCCACTATTGGCAGCCTCAGAGCTTTGCTCTCTCATTCTCTGCTTGTTTCTGTGGTGCCTTCTGCCACCATTTAGTGGTCTCTTTCAGCAGAGAGGAACGTCTAAACATCAGAGAGTCCTCTCTTGGCATTTTTTAACCGTCATACATTGACAGCAGCTTCACGGAGATCCTGGCCAGCAGAGTGGCGACTCTCTCTGGGCTATATCGCAAGAGACGGCAGAGAGGGAAGAGAGACGGCGTGAAGCTTTGACAGCGGGGACTATGCACACCCTTGCCTTCAATCCACCTGGCAAATGTACGTTCCCTCTCCAACAAGATGGATGAACTCCTTCTCCTCGCATAAAAAAACTCAGACCTCCCTGGATCTACCTCCCTCTGCTTTACCGAAACCTGGCTGAGTAAGAACACCCTGGATTCACCGAGGGAGTTCTCATCTGTACTGGTTGGCGCTTACATAACTCCCCAAAGCTCCACTTCAGATACTGAAAAACAACTGACTGAGCTGATTACAGACGTGGGGAAAAAACATCCAGACTCTCTCATCATTGTTTTGGGGAATTTTAACATTGCAACGCTAGCCAATAAACTTCCTAAATACAGACAACACGTAAAGTGTCACACCCGGGATAAGAACACTCTGGACCACTGCTACACAACTTTAAAGGATGCATATCATGCTGTCACCAGGGCTGCTTAGGGACTTTCTGACCACTATCTGGTCCATCTCATCGCAACCTACAGGAAGAAATTAAAAGCTTCTAAATCTGTGGTTCGGACTGTTAAGAAATGGACTAATGACTCAAAGCAGATGTTACAGGCCTACTTTGACTGCACAGAGTGGAATGCTTTTGAAACTTCAGGCACTGATTTAAACCAATTTACTCAGGTGGTGACATCATACATCAGTGTACATCATTCTGTGAGGACATGTGTGTGCAGACCAAGACCTTCTGCATATACAATAATAATAAACTTTGGTTCACTTCTCATCTGGGCAGCTGCGTAGGGATAAGGAAGAGGCTCACAGCAGTGGGGACTTGACCCTGTATAAGCAGGCCTGGAACAAACTGACCAAGGAGATCAAATGTCTCCCCATCATGCCTGAGAGCCTGCGCTGACCAACTGGCCCTCATCTTCACTGAGATCTTCAACAAGTCATGTGACTTTAACAAGTCATGCGACTGGTGTTAAAACACCTGAAGGGCATCACAGGCCTCCTGCTGGACTAAAATTCATCCTGCAACACCCTGATCACCAAGAGATAAACGCCGGAATCCTGTTTGTGGACTTCAGCCTGGCCTTCAACACCATCAACCCAGACATCTCCCACCAGAAGCTCATTAAGCTCATAGTCCAGCCTCCACCTGTCAGTGGATCACCAGCTCCCTGAAGGACCGGCAGCACCAGTTGAGGCTGGGGAGCATCTTCTCCTGCATAAGAACCATCAGCATCGGCGCCCCCCAGGAGAGTGTCCTCTCCCTACTCTTCTTCTCCCTCTACACAAATGACTGCACCTCAGTGGACCTGTCTTTAAAACTCCTGAAGTTTGCAGATTACACCACTGTTATTGGACTCCAGGGCAGTGATGAGTTTGCAGACAAACAGGAGGTTGATTGGCTGGAAATTAACCCACTCAAGACTGTGTAGATGATGGTGAACCTTTGGAGAACACCACCCCCACACACACCCCTCACCATCCTCAACAAAACTGTATCTACTATGGACCACTTCATGTTCCTAGGAACTACCATTTCTCAAACCTGAGATTTTCCTCACCAGTGATATGAATAACGGCGTTAAAATAAATGGCGTACTAACAGCATTACTTTTTTCAGTAACAAGTAATCAAACAAATTTTTTTCATTGTTGCAACCCTGTTACCGTTACCGACAATTAGATGGGGCGCGTTATAAACTAAAGCTAAACATTGAAGCTCATGTCGGTTACAGCCACAGGAACTAAGCTTTATTCTTTGGTGAAGGGAAGAGCGAGGTGCTAGAAAATTGCATAAGTGATGATGATTGGCTAAGGAACAGTAAGCTTTCATGGTAAGCCAATCAGAGGAAGTGTTTAGTTTACACACAAACCACAAACGCACACAGCAGTCCTGCTCAGGCAAACTAGCAGATGTAAGCTGCAACAATGGCGCGTCTGGAGGGAAAGATTGCATTTTCAAAGTAGAAGTACAGTAGGGTGACCAGACATCCCCGATTTTACTGTTTTGTGACTGAGAAAAACATTTTTGCTGTTATTACCGTAGCGAGTAATGCATGTTACGTGCAACAACAGCCGTTACAATAGCTGGTTGCGCTGCTTTTCACGTTACAGAGTAGAAGAAGAAGAGCTGAGCATGCTGCCTTGGACTGGGCTGATCCTTGCAGAGTTGAAGGGCTGGTTCGCAGTAGGAACCATTAGTAGTGTTGTCAACATTCGCTGTGCCGGTGTATAAAAATGGGGCCGGCATGTGTTTTGTTTTACTAAAGGTGAGGACCCAAAAGCATATAAACCAAGCTTTTATGAACGAACAGAACAACAAAAAGGCAAGACGAGAGCGCAAGGAGTAGCTGCAGCTGAGTGAGGGAGAGAGGGAGAAAAAATAACAGAATGATTAAAAAAAATCAAGTGCCGCCTGATTTGGGAAAGTGGAGCATTACAGTGTCAACAAGGATTCGTCCAGAGTAAAATGTTTACGAATTAATGGGTAACCTTTAGTTTATATTTTTAGATCTAGTTAGGAGTTTTTTTGTCAGTATATTTTTGTGATTTGTGACTTTCAGGCTGTGGGGTGTTTTCCACTTCTTTTATAGTGGAGTAACTCAGGTACTAACTCAGTTACTTTTTGGGGAAGTAAGTAGTAACCATAACTAATAACTTTTTTAAAGTAACTGGTCCTCACACATAGACAATGTTTGGAAGAAGGCCCAGCAGAGACAGTCCTTCCTGTGGCAACTTGAAGTACAACCTTCCCCAGGAGCTGCTGGTCATCTTCTACACTGCCATAATTCTGTCTGTCCTGTCTTCGTCCATCTTACTGTGGTTTGGCTCATCCACAAAACAGGACAGGTCCAGACTACAATAAACAATCAGGTCTGCAGAGAGAATCACCAGGGCTGATCTTCCCTCTATCCAGGACTTATACAGGTCTAGGGTCCTGCAGTCCCCACACACCCTGCGCACAAACTGTGTATGCTTTTACCTTCAGGTCCACGCTGCCTGCGAAAACCAGCCACCACAGAGACAATCTCTTCCCCCAGGATGTTTCTCTGATGAACACTTGACAGACCAAAAACGGCATGTATACTTGGACTGATCTCACATTATATTCTTTTGTAAAGTCAGTTGTTTATGTATGTACATTTAAAAAGATATTCTTTATTTCCACTATTATATATACCAAAGAAAAGAAAAATCCTCACTGAGAGCAAGTGTACCAGAGTCAAATTCCTTGTTTGTCTGTACAAACTTGACAATAAAGCTGATTCTGATTCTTTTTTGCCCAGTGCTTATTCAAAGAGTAGTTTATTTATATCTACATATATTCTTAATTTTGGATTATGGAGGATTGTTCCTCCATAAAGGGTAAGCTGACAGAAACCAAACAGAGATTAATAAAGAATACCTGCTCCTGAGGCAACAATTTATCTTCTAACACTGACTCAAATAATGGCCAAGATAAAAAAAAGGAGTGGCTTAAGTAAAGTGTCTTTGAATGTTTTTGAGTGGCCTAGCCAAAGCTGAACTTAAAGTCAACTAAACATCTTGGGAAAAAAACAAAAAAAAATGTCTTCCTAACAATGCTGCTCATCTAGCTGACTTGCACTTTAATGTTAAGGTGCAGGTTGTGGAGAAATCTAAGGAAACACATATTTTAAAGAATTTTGAAATAAGGCTGTAACTTGAAAAACTTTGGAAAAGGTGAGGTGCTGTGAATATCTTATGGATGCACTGTAGGTCAAAAAAATGTTGACTTACAAAAAAATGTATTTCCTGCAAAGTTAAGAAATAATGTAGCACTATAGAAATAGCTGTAGCACTAAGAAAGAGACATTCAGTGCTACCAGATGTTCAAAGCTGAACCTGGAACCACACATTTGTCAACTTCCTGGTTTTAAGGAAGCCCTCTAAGTTTCCACACAGTCAATTTAAAATCCAGAACATGGGTTCAATATTATCTAGTATCTCACTCTTTTAATTCTAGCTTGCCTGTTTCCTTTTATGGTCTTAGTAGAAAATGAGAATTTTTTATTGTATTTATTTATTTAGAGAAGTTCTCGTTGAGAAGCAGAAAAGTGAAATGCAGCTCAATGAGAAGACGTTGTACCCCAACGACTTCTGAGACATCATGAAAACAGAACTAAGCAGCACATTTCAGGGTCTAAAATCAACACTTTGTTCTCATTAACAGTTCTCCTTCACCTTACATCAGTTGTCGATGCTCAAACTTTTACAGAATGGTTGGAAAAACTCAAAATCTGGATGGTAGATTTGAGAACCCAAATATTTCTTTTTCTTCAGATAAGATTTACTGTCAGAAGGTTTTTGTAATCAGTTACAGTATATTGTGAATATTTCATTATCTTATGTGATGCTTATTATTTAATAGGGTTTAAACTAAATATAAAACTTATGTTAAGTATGAGAGTGAGGTGTAAGAACTACCGGGAGCAAATCCATGTCTGTGTTTTTGATAAACTGATAAGGAAATTTCTGTTGGATTAAACAAGTAATTTGGAGACATTTTTGGACTGAATAAAAGCCAGAATAATGGAAAGTGAAAATAAGTATTAGTTGCTGCTCTGTTGTAACCTTCTTTTCGGAGGGACTTTTAATTTAGTTTCTTTTAGAAGAAACTGAAGAAGCTGAAAGTAGCTGCGTTTCCATTACAAATGTGCGTAAAACATTGTCGATATTCTGCCAATGTCACACATGAATAAGTTTGTTCACGCAAAACTCATTAAAAAACATGGCAAAAAACGTCAAGATCTTGGTAAATGCGCGCATTTTGGAAACTAAAATGCTGGTAATGCCCCTGTAGCAAACAAAATTTTAAAAATACTCCTGGTGAATCCAAACATGCCGCACTATCATCCTCCTACTACTTCCTGTCGTCTTCTTCGTCTTTTTCGCCAGTAGTACCATTTGGTTGTTGATCACATGACTCGTGTGATGCGAAAAAAGTGTTTCCATTGCAGTTTTGTGAAATACACCAATTTCAATATGGCCAGAAAATCACCTTATCGTAGCACAAAAACTTTTTATCGAAAAACTGGAGTTTTTTCGAAATTGACGTGTTTCCATTAAGTGATTTTTTTTTTTCGTAATTACAATTTGCACAATTTGATGGTCAATGGAAACGCAGCTTATGTTAATGAAGCAGCTGGTGCTGAGGAGTTCCTTTTACTTCGGTTACATTCGAACAAAGCTCTCAGGGAATAATCATTTCAACAATTATTAGGAATTTTGTTGACCTGTAGCGCCTCCCAGAGGGCAACAAGTTAAACAGGGGGTTGGCACCTTGACAGTACATCAGTACACTTTCCACTGAGGAGTGATAAAAGGTCAGAAGCAGCTTTGTGCCCAGGTTGCTCTTCCTGTTGACACACCGGAAGTGGAGCTGTTGTTGGGCCTTCTTTACCTGGGTTCTGATATTGTTGGTCCATGAGCTGTGGTCCTGTCTGTTCTTCCTGAAGTCCATGATCAGTTCTTCTATTTTGTGGACATTCAGGGTAAGGTGGTTTCTTGAGCACCAACACGACAGTTCCTCTACCTCAGCCCTGTACGCTGTCTTGTCTCCGTCATTGATGAGACCAACCAGTGTCGACAAAAAACAAAACCTGATGACAGAACTTAAACATGTGAAAAAGAAAACCCAGGAGCTGCAGACAGACAAGAAAAACCTCACAGAAAAAATAGAAACCATGAAGAAGACTTGGAATGAGCAGGACATCAGTCAAGCACAGTGGACCATTGATGAATACTGTAGCATAGAAAATTGTATGTTAAGATCTCATTGTGGTGAAAAATTACCCCTGGTAATTATTATATTAGCCACTCTTAATGATTATTTGTTGATCTCTGTTTCAGTGAGAAACCGTGATTTTTGTCACAAGACTGGCTCCAGTCTCAGTCCAGCTCCTATTCAGTTAATAATGTTGAACCTCTGCATCAGAGAACCTGGGAAGAAGCACGAGAAAACTGCAGAGGAAAGAGTTCAGATCTGACTGTTGTTGATAATGATGAAGAAAAGGTAAGGACAGAGCTTCTGATATTTATCTGATTATTTGTCAGAAGTGCAGTATTTACATTTTATAAACAGATTCATGAAAAAAAAAAACAAACAAAAAAAAAAAACAAACGGTGACTCAGGTTCATGTTTCCTGAACTTTTTATTGATGATAGTTTTTGAAGAAATTTTATATTATTCAAAACTCAGAAATTTATGAGGTCCACTTTGTGTTTGACATTTTTTAATGGTTGGATCATGGGTGTACATATTTAGATTCTTCATTAAAGATGTCATAGACAATAAAAATAATGTATGTCACTTTTCCTCTTGACATTTTTTCCTTTCACAAGTTTTAAAGAAAGAAACTGACCTTGTGGTAAAGATCTGCTCTGCAACATTTTTTATTTTATTACAACGAATAGGAGCTAAAAGACTTTACAGGTTTTCAGTCCAATGTAATGTTTCTGATTGGCCATCAGATGGTGCTGCATCTCATAATTATGAGAGTAAATTGTGTGGGTTAACATAAGCGTCAGATGCATTACCTCTACAGAAAAAAAAGGATGATCGGATTCAAAATTAATAACTTTCTACATAAGTTGTGCTTTTTAAATATATTTATTTAAATATGTGTGTATTTAGGCACTAGTGGCCTTTATTTTTCTAATTATGTTTGAAAGGGAAGCTGGCAGTAAATAAGATGGAGAGAGGTGGAAAACATGCGGCAAACATCAGCAGGCTGGGTCTCAAACCCATGACAGCCGTGTTGAGGACCATGGCGTCTGTACATGGGCCGCACACTTAACCCCTGTGCCACTACCGCATTGGTGGTGTGTATTGTTGCAAATGAAAAAATATTGCAGATTTTATAGAGCCAATTGTAAAACAGAATTCCTGATTCAGATTGGTATATCAAACTAAACACAAAGACACCTGGAGAGAACATTTATGTTTCTGATCATTATTTCACTCAGTCAGAACAAGTTACACATACAGTATATTAATGTGTGGGAATAAAATCATTTAAAGAAATCTCTGCCTTTGAGATCTATTTTATTTTACAACTTCAATACATTCACAACAGTGAATTCATCAAAAAAGCAGGACTTCTTCGGTGGGGGTTTTCTCGGGGGGCTACTTCTGGCAGGGGTATGGGTGTCGGGCATGTCCTTAGACCTGGATGCTGTGGATCTTCTTTTCGCAGGGGTGCACTTTCGCGGGGGTGGGGGCTTTATTTTCGGAGGGCTCGTGGGGGCACATATGCACGGTGTGGGCTTTGTGCACTACTTTTGCTTTGGGTGCTCTTTGCTGTGTTCTGTCCTCCGCTGTATAGTGCGCTGTGGTGTTGGTGCGGCGGTTCTGTGTGTGGCGGCTCTGGCCTCCGAGTGTGGATGCTGCAGGGCGGGCGTTGCTGGGCTCGTCAGTTGCATCAGGCTTCTCGACCTTATACTGAGGAGGGGTTTGCTTGTCTGCTGGGTGGTTCCTGGTGGGTGGTGTGTGTTTGAGGTTGGTGGTCTTCACTGTGCCCCTACCGATGTTATGAAGGATGTGTGGTGTTGCTGTGGCGTTGGCTTGGGGGGGGGGGAGCAGCTTGGCGTGGCTCTGCCTCTGCTTATTTTAATTGTTACGGACACAGAGACAGAAATGAAAAGGAAAAAAAAATAAAAAGCACGAAAGAGAGAGGTGGGGCAAAAAGGAAAAGGGGAGAGAAGGAGAAAAGAATGGAGGAGATAAAGGATAAAAAGAATACAAGATAACACCCTGCTTGCTTCTACACCTGCATAAAACATTCATATCAACAGCTTTTTTTTTTTTAAAGTGCACGGTACATATGAATGCAAGATTCTTAAGTACCGGTACTTATGAATGCAAGGTTTTGTCAGTTCTTGCATTTCAATAACTGTTTCAATAAGGTATTTTGAGGTAACTTCACCTAGTTAAGCTATTTTTTTTTCGTTGACAGTCTTCTTTTTTAAACAGATCAGATGACAATTTTCCTTTGCTAATGTTTCAACTATTTTGTTAATTTATCAGATTTCAGCTGATATTCTATAGTCAACTTCATCTTGTTTCTGCAAGCTTTCAGCTTACAGCATTCAAAGTTTTCTTGTTTATTGACATTCTGTGCCGTTGGATGTTTGAATAATATTGTATCTTCATGATACTAACTTAATTTAACCACTGCTTCTCTACTAATATTCAAATTATATGATACTCCTTCTCTCCTGCCTGTATTGTCAGTTTTCTTTCAGTGTAAAGCTGGCATCCAGTACCAGAACTCACAGCTCCAGAAGGGTTTGTTACTCCACACATTCTCTTATCTAAAAGATCAGTTTTAACTTCTATTCCAAGTGTTTAGCCCTTATTCGTCTGTATTCGGGGTGCGAATACTTAATGGAGTCTGCAATTTTGTGCTTTGTGGAAGGAATGTGATGTTTGGCGTTGTCTCTCCAACGCCTGGAACTTCTCAAAAAAGAAGAGCAACAGTTCCAAGGGAGGCAGTTCATTCCTTCCTCCCATTACATAGCGTCATAGTCTGAGACAGTCACGTCTGACACCGCTGCAGGTTTTCACTAACAAAGATTAAGTTAATTTATAATTGTCTGTACACACAGTCAAGAAGTTCCCCATATAGCTATTGAAAGACATCCAGATCACATTGTACTTTCTCTATTTGCGAAAGAAATGTCAAACTACATTTTGCCTTAAAGGGAACACTGCTTTTTCCTAGTATCTTCCCTTCAGTAACAAACATTTATTAAAATTTATTGTTTATAGAAAACAAGAAACCTATTTTATTATGTACATATAGGCTGCAATTGTGCATCCCAAACACTAATTTATCTGTGAAAGACTTACGTGCGAAGACTTAGAATCCGGTCTACTATACTGTAAAAACCTTTCAGTCATGCAGGATTGTGAATTTATATAAGTTCCAGGTTTTAAATTCTCTAAGCACTTCCGTCCTCTTCCTATTCTAATTTTCTGCTAATTCGAGTTTTCGACATTTAAAGTCCTTCCAATACAATTAAATCCACTATAGATGTTTATTTTGTAGGAGTCTTGCCTCTGATTATTGTTTTATGTTCTCCTGGTGATGCTTTATTTTTTAGCACCTTTCCTAAGTCAAATCTTTGTTCTTTATGTGCTATCGTCTCTGTCTCTGTTCTGGGATCTAATCCAAAAACCATTCCCTGACCCAACTCGCCTTCTGAAGAATGTTTCCTGGAAACATCTGCTAAAGTTTAGAATTGAAGTAAAATCACATAATCACATCTCAGCTAATATGTTAGAGGGGAAACTTCCGACAAAGTTTTCTTGGGGGAATCCTAACAAGAGTTTTCTTGTTAGGATCTCTGTTTTAACTTAACACCTTTAATGATCATTATCCTTGAAGAAGTCTTATAGTCACTAACCGTTTGTCTGATTTTGTGCCTAAATCATCGTTCGTTTAGCTTTTAGTTTTTCAGTTGTTCATTCCTTTCTCAAAATAAGTTGCATTTTAATTACTCATACTGATTTTGCAGTCATTTCCAGGTGGTGGTTTGTAAGTAAAAGCTTCTAAAAATCTATTTTTGCTTTACATCTGAAAATACTCTTTAACAGTCTCATGAAGATCAAATTTCAAGGTTTAATTTGTGACAATGATAAAGAAGCCAAATTCCTTTCCTAGCAATCCTCAAAAAAAACAAATAAATATCTACTCCTTTGACCAAAGACTGTCATTTGAAAAAAAAAAAAATTTTCAGTCAAAGTTTATCCACTAAAAGCGTACCTTTAAGCAAGTTACCTCCAGTCTAACATCATAAACAACTATCTGAAGTTGTGAAATGTTTCTCAATGTTCCACAATTCTCTTCCTCAACATATTTTTTGATGCCTCTAATCCTTAGGAAAACTACTGTTTGCTAACACTGATGTTTTTCAGCAATTTTACATTCAGCACAAATACTTAAAAGGTAGAAAAGGAAGAATATTCAAAAGTATAATTCACACATTAACACTTTTTCCATTTGGCAACTCAACAAATTTAACTTATTTTTGTGTTATCCCAAACATATTGTGTAAATTAAGTAGGTCTATAGTATTTGAAACCCCCCTTTTTTTTAGATAATGGAAGTAAAAAGAAAAACATCTAAATTATTGAATACATACCTAATAATATTTATGTCCAAAGTCAGTTACTTCCATTAAAGGTGATTTACTTGCCATGCCAAGATGTTTTAATTTATGTTCACCCTATTATATGCTTTCCTTTTGTAAAGGTAACTATGTCACAATAGGTCAAATATTTAAAGTGATCCATATCTAGTTTGCTAGTTAGTCTGCTTAGCAACTGAAACTCGTTTGTAAATGTCCCTTCATTTACTTGTCGTCCTAAGTGTGTGAATGCTTTACTGTTCAAATGTACTCGACACATGGATTGTATTGTAGGATTGACTCACCGGTATCCCTATGGCCACCTCCAGTTTCAATTAGATAATTCATGAGGCAACATTACGATTGTTTCTTACCTTCCCCTATGTAACAGAGCATTTGATAACATTTGTATGTCTCCCATTGGAACAAGGTGGGTAGAATGTGAAAGATTAGCAGCTTCTGAAAAAAATAGAAAAGAGAAAACTTAAAGCAATACAGTTAGTTGTTTGTTAGTCAGATTTTAAATGCAACTCATCCAATCAAACCCTGGGCTTGTTTGTGTCACTAAGTAGTGAGGCTGAATCTTTTCCACAATGAAACATCTCTGTTCCCATAATGTTCATCTGTGTCGCTGCACGTTTCATAGTTGATAGTTTCAAAGAAGATCATGGTAACGTCGGACATGTACCTATTTCTATACAAAAAGAACAAAGTGAAGAAATTAGTTAACAACAAAGCTTTGCAGAAAATCACATGTCTTTTTATATTAAAATTAGATTCCCATGAAATAAAAATAATTCAACAAGCAACAAAAAATTCAAATTAAAATGAAAATAGTAGTTTAAAATTGAATGCAAAGATATATATGAAATTTCCAACCAACAGGTAATCTGTTTCTGATCCCATATGGTTACTTATTTGATTATTTTTACATAGTTTCCCCAGTCTGATCACTAAATCTCCTTCTGAACGCATAGAGACCGTTCTAATATCAGTTCCTCAGCTTTTTAAGGTCAAGACATCAGCATTTAACATTTCTGTTAAATATCAAGTGTATTTCGTAGTAGTAACCTAACCTATCTATTAATGTTATATATACAGCTTCTCAGGCTGTCTTCCGACCCCTTTAAACATGTCTTAGTGAGTGGGGCGTGAGTTTAGACTTTGTTAGACTCCTAATTTCCATTACAGTATTTGCTCAAATGCAGTATAAATTTGTTTAAAATGTCTGGTTACTCTGAGCTTTTTAAATTGTCCCATTTTAACGTCTTCAATAATCAACCTTTATAAAACGAAGTTGTATTTATCTTCTAGTTGGAGCTCAAGAGGCAATGAATTATTTTGCTATGGAAGGAACTCATGATGGCCATCAATGCTTTGTTCAGTAACTGTTTAATGTTGTAACTTATTATAATTAAATTTCAGAAATACTTTATTAGTCTCCAAGTGATTAATAAACACATTTGGCTAAATTGTTTTATTATTTGGATGATTGAGAGATATCTGGTTATTCTATATTTTGTAAACAGAAAAATGAATTTAATTGATTTTAGTGAATCTTTTTAGCACATCTTGCAATTTATCTCTACAGCCTCTGGTCTGATCTGGCTGGGGTGTTCAGCAAGGCTTTGTGCTGCTTTGTCCAAAGCCTTGTCAACGTGTGTGGAGACCATTCCTTTGCTCGGCCTTTTATTTTGTCGGCCTCAGCATTCTTCTCTGTCATCTGATGTCTGAGCAGGTCTATCCCTTCAAGAGTGAAAAAGGTTCAAGCAGTAATTTTAACCAGTAACACAGCTATAGCTACATTTGACTTGGGCATAACTCAACATTTAACCCATACTTGTAGGAACCATAAAACAATCAAAGCAAAGCTTCTGGTGTGCACCACAAAAGCTCATTTGTTTTTTTAACACAGCAAATGAAACTTAAAAAGCATTTAAGATAATCAAAATCAAAACACGCAGTTTCAGTCTCTCATCACATGCAACTCACTTCAATGGCCACGCTCATACAGATTTCTGTATTTTAGCTCCTGGAAGTGATCCATTCCTTGCCGGATTATTCAGTGACACTGGTACTGAGTGAGACAGCCAATAATTTATCTTTGAGACCTTCTTGATTAACCTGGTGATTTTTGTGTTTTCTAAGGAGACTTACTGGAGTGTGGAACTCGCCTTTTGCCAGAGCTTAAGGACTCATGTATTTGAAATCCTCTCCTGGAGACTCTCACCTGGAAACCAACCATCCTCCGTCCTGCCACTCTCTCTCTCTCTCCCTCAGACCTGGAACACAAACGGACACCGAAACCTGGAACACTTACCTCCTGGATTTCCCTTGCCTCCTCCTCCGAGCTGACCTCCCTCCCAAGAGCCTGTAAGAAAGAAAGAAAGAGACAATCTCCTCATTATACTCACCATTACTCCTGTGGATGACCAGCTAACTTCTTCCTATTCCTTTGCAGGACGAGCCCACCGATTTGCATTCACTGTAAATAAACATCATTTAACTTTTCATCTTGTTTCTGTGTCATTGTTCTGTTTTTGCCTGAACTTGGGTACTCCTCTAGTTAAACCTTAACAGAATAATCCGGCCAAAAAATGAGTACCCACGGCAAATCAGACAATGACCAGATTCTCGAGCTATTAGCACTCCAAGAGAAGCGGTTGAGTCAGAATGAGCTTATGTTTCAGCAAATCATCGCTCAATAAAAGGAACTGTCTGGTAATTTGTCCAAATTAGGTGGCATGGTTTTCTCTCTGGATCAAAAAGTAACACCTCTCTTAACTCCTCCAGCTTCCTCCAGACAGGAACCGACTTCCCCTGCAGCAACAGCAGTAATTCCACCAACTCTCATGGAAACTAAGTTCCTTCCCAGTCAATTTTTTAGTGAAGATCCTGAGCAATTTGGCAGTTTCCTACTTCAGTGTAATCTTGCATTTAACAGCGCTCCCACAATATTCGGATTACTTACTTCATTTCGGCCTTTCAGGGTGAGGCTTTAGGATGGGCTCACGCTTATTTTCACTCCCTGGCAGTTAATGATTGTCCTTTCTCCACTTTTCTAAGTGATTCCCAAAGTGTTTTTGAACTCCCTCTACACCAGGAGACTGCTTCACGAAGGCTAATCTCGCTGGGACAAGGAAGTCAGTCCGTCGCCAAATTCTCCATCCACTTCCGGATCGCCGCCAAGGAGGCAGGATGGGACAATATAGCCCTACAAGGTATCTTTTCCAGTGCTCTGAATGACCAAGTCAAGGACCAATTGGCTACTAGAGACTAACCTGAAGATTTAAATGAGCTAATAAAGACAGCAATTCAAATCGACAACCGGTTACGGGAGAGAAACGAGCAGAGGGACTACAAGTCCCAGCATGCCTCAGTCTCGGTCCTTCCACTTCCATCTATGGTAAATCATCCTCCGATGTCTGAGGTAACCCTTTCTGAGTCTGAACCCATGCAGATTGGGCACACTAGACTTTCTAGAGTGGAGAGACAAAGACGTTTTGAAGCCAAAGAATGTATCTACTGTGGCAAGAAGGGTAATTCCATTGCTAACTGTCGCCTTCGTTTAAAAGGGCGATCCCACCAGTAATTCAGGAGATACAGGTGGGTGCTGCTGATTTTTCTTCTGAGAGCCGCCTCACGCTACCAGTTACATTATGTGTCAATAATATTAACCTCCCTGTGTTGGCTCTTATTAATTCAGGGGCCGAGTAGAACCTAATAAGTGACAATCTGGTGAAACAACTCTGCATCCCCACTAAGGAACTTAGCCAACCCATATCCATGAGGACTCTCACAGGACAAACCTTCGCCTCCGTCACCCATAAGGTTCCCTTTCTCCATTTTGTGATTTCTGGCAACCACATGAGCTGGGTGAGTTTTTTGTTATTCATTCTGAACACACTCAAATAGTTCTGGGTTTCCCATGGCTCCACAAACACAACCCCATCATTAACTGGTCTCAAAAAAGAGTAGATTCATGGAGTGAATCTTGTTCCAAGAACTGTTTAAGGGCTGCTGTGTCCTCCTTATCATTCTCTACTGAAACTGAGAGGGTCGATTTATCTACAGTCCCCTCTTGTTACCATGACCTGGCTCAAGTATTTAGCAAGTCCAAGGCTCTCTCTCTTTCCCCCCACCGCCCTTACGACTGTGCCATAGATCTCCTTCCTGGGGCTCCCCTACCATCTAGTAGACTTTACAACCTGTCTGGCCGTGAGAGGGAGGCTATGCGTTAGTTCATTGGATCTTCCCTGGCATTTGGTATCATCCACCCATCCACCTCGCCCTTGGGGGCAGGATTTTTTTTTTGTGTCCAAGAAGGACAAATCACTGAGACCATGCATCGACTTCAGAGAACTTAACAACATTACCATTAAAAAGAAATATCCACTCCCTCTTATTGATTCTGTTTTCGAACAAATTCAAGGGGCTACCATCTTTACTAAGTTAGATCTCCGCAATGCCTACCATCTGGTTCACATCAAGAAGGGCGATGAGTGGAAAACTGCATTCAGAACACCACTGGGACATTTTGAGTATTTGGTGATGCCTTTCGGTCTCACCAACGCACCTGCAGTTTTTCAGGCTCTTATTAACGATGTCCTTCGCGACCTCTTAAATCGATTTGTTTTTGTCTACCTAGATGACATATTAATTTTTTCCAGGGACCCTCACCAACATTCACTACATGTTCGCACTGTTCTTCAGAGACTCCTTGAGAATCAACTATTTGTCAAAGCTGAGAAGTGCGATTTCAATGCCTCATCAATATCTTTTTTGGGTCTGATTTTTGAGAGTGGACAGGTTCGGACGGATCCTGAGAAGGTCAAGGCAGTGGCAGAGTGGCCCAGACCAGAGAACAGAAAGCAGCTGCAACGGTTCCTGGGGTTTGCGAACTTCTACAGACGCTTCATCAGGGATTTCAGCCGAGTCACAGCCCCCCTTACCAAACTTACCTCCACCCTCCGCACATTCTCATGGAACTCTGAGGCTGAGGGTGCGTTTTGTAAGTTAAAACAACTGTTTTCTTCTGCTCCCATCTTGTATCATCCTGATCCTCACAGCCAGTTCACAGTGGAAGTGGATGCTTCGGACTCAGGTGTGGGGGCTGTCCTTTCTTAAAATTCCCCCAAGGATAATCGCCTACACCCATGTGCATTCTTTTTCCGATGCCTATCTCCATCTGAGGCCAATTATGATGTTGGCAACCGAGAGCTTCTTGCCATTAAACTGGCATTAGAGGAATGGAGGCATTGGCTGGAGGACGCAGAGGTCCCGTTCATCATATTAACTGACCATAAGAATCTTGTTTATTTACAACAGGCTAAGAGGTTGAACGCCAGACAGGCAAGATGGTCACTTTTTTTTTCTAGGTTCAACTTTTCTATCACATACCGGCCAGGATCTAAAAATGTCAAGATCACTCCAAGTGCAACGAACCCATTCTGCCTCTCTCCTGCACTATTGGAGCCATCACATGGAAGATTGAGAACGAGATTCGTCAAGCACAACAAGTGGAACCAGACCCAGGTACCGGACTTCCTAATCGCCTTTTTGTCCCTAAGACTGCAATCAGCAAGGTCCTCACATGGATTCACGTCTCCAAGAGCTCACATCGACCTTGTTCTAGACTTCTTCAGCCACTCCCCATCCCTGGACGACCTTGGTCTCACATCTCTCTAGACTTCGTCACTGGACTACCTCCGTCAGAAGGTAACACCACCATTCTCACCATCATTGACAGATTTTCCAAGGCTGTTCACTTCGTTCCATTAACGAAACTTCCTTCCGCACACAAGACTGCTCAGCTCATCACCCAGCATGTTTTCCGATTACATGGCATTCCCAGCGACATTGTCTCTGACAGAGGTCCGCAGTTTGTTTCCCATGTTTGGAAGTCTTTCTGTCAAGCTATCGGTGCATCAGTGAGCCTATCTTCTGGTTACCACCCTCAATCTAACGGTCAGTCTGAGAGAGCAAATCAGGAACTTGAATCACTTCTTCGCTGTGTCATCAACAATAATCCTTCTTCATGGTCTTGTCATCTAGCATGGGTTGAGTATGCCCACAACACTCATTCCTCCTCTGCCACCGGGTTAACACCCTATGAAGCTTCCTGGGGTTATTTACCACCTCTTTTTCTCTCTCAGGAACAGGAGATCTCGGTACCCTCAGTCCAGCATCATCTCAGACGCTGTAGGAGGTTTTGGAGGTAGACAAGGGAGGCTCTTGGGAGGTCGATGGAACAGAATAAGAGACTAGCGGATCGTCATCGGACTCCAGCTCCTCAATTCAGGGTGGTTCAGAAGGTATGGTTATCCACCCGTGATACACACCTGAAAGATTTTTCCAAGAAGTTGGCTCCTCTATTCATTGGACCTTTTCCTATCACTAAAATTATAAACCCTTCTGCTGTCAGGCTGCAACTCCCCAGAACTATGCACATCCATCCTACGTTCCGTGTCTCTCAAATTAAACCTGTCATTCAGAGCCCTTTAAACCCCAGCAACCACGACCCACCACCTCCTCAGTTGGTAGATGACCAGCCGGTGTACACCGTAAGACTAATCCTTAATGTCCGTAAGAGAGGTCGTGGACACCAGTTTCAGGTCGATTGGGATGGCTACGGACCTGAGGAAAGAGCATGGATTCCCAAATCTTTTATATTGGACCCCAGTCTCATTATGGACTTCTACAAGGCTCATCCGGAGAAGCGTTCTGGTTCGCCTAGAGGCAACACTTGAGGGGGAGGTACTGTTAGGATTGTTTTCTGTTTGGTGGATCTGTTGTGTTCACTTACCTTCCAAAGTCAGAGTGGCATGGGCGGAGTTTTCCAATCTACGCACCTGTCCTGGATCTTGCTGATGAGAGCAGCTGGCATTTAAGCTCCTGGAGGTGATCCATTCCTCGCCGGATTATTCAGTGACACTGGTACTGAGTGAGACAGCCAATAATTTATCTTTGAGACCTTCTTGAGTAACCTGGTGATTTTTGTGTTTTCTAAGGACACTTACTGGAGTGTGGAACTCGCCTTTTGCCGGAGCATAAGGACTCGTGTATTTGGATTCCTCTCCTGGAGACTCTCACCTGGAAACCAACCATCCTCCGTCCTGCCACTCTCTCTCTCTCTCCCTCGGACCTGGAACACAAACGGACACCGAAAAACTGGAACACTTACCTCCTGGATTTCCCTTGCCTCCTCCTCCGAGCTGACCTGCCTCCCAAGAGCCTGTAAGAAAGAAAGAAAGAGACAATCTCCTCATTATACTCACCATTAGTCCTGTGGATGACCAGCTAACTTCTTCCTATTCCTTTGCAGGATGAACCCACCGCTTTGCATTCACTGTAAATAAACATCTTTTAACTTTTCATCTTGTTTATGTGTCATTGTTCTGTTTTTGCCTGAACTTGGGTACTCCTCTAGTTAAACCTCAACAATTTCAGTCTGAGATCGCATACAGCTCACATAAATGTAAAACACCATTGTTCATACATCTTTCAGAGATTCACCCATTTATCTATCTGCCATACGCTGGAGATCCAGGCCTTTTCATTCATACATTTCATCCACACTTTTTCATCCTTCTTCATGCCCCTTCATGTCCCCGGGGGTCCACTGACCTGATTAATAGTTTGTTGATGGTAAGGCGAGTCAATTTCAAAATTTGTATGTGTGCACACATTTTTAATTAGATTATTGACTCCAATCCCTTTCAGAGGATTCATTTAACATCTCTGCTGAACACCAGTCTCCACAGAGATCACAAAAATACTGCAGCTTTCACAGTTCCAGGCTTTGACTCTCCAAGGGGTCATCTTTGAATGCCCATAGAAAAAAATCCTGGGCACGTGCACTTAACTGCAGTTTCTCTTTGCCTTTCAGGCAAATATTACTCAGCGCTTGAGATCTCTGCCTCTCAGGCATTTCAAAGAGGTTTCAACTTACCTCTACTCAGTCCACCGGCTACTTATTTTCAAGACCACTACGTGCCTTTTTATAACGTTTTTTTATATATCAAAATAGCTATTTTCCTGCAAGGTGGCTTAATCCCTTGGAGAGAAAATAATATTGGACGGACACAATATAATATTAGGACTATTCCTAGGCCTCGCCCCCACGACTTTAGCCGGGACATAAACATTACTTCAAGACTGCCAGGTAGCCAATTCCAACTTTGTGTTTTTGACTGACAGCCTCTGAGAGCGAGCAGCCCAAGACCCAACCTGACACAAAAAACAGGCACACACAGTCACAATCACTCATTCCCACCCTCATGCGTACACATAGAAACATCACACCCACGCACCCAATGTAAAGACAAACAACAACAATGGACGTCCTACAATCACTCACACTCCTCATACATACTCTATACTCTCAGGCCCAGGTGCCAATACCCCATAGGCACAACCAGCCCCCGGACCCAGGAGGTTGTCCCCTTCCCTCCGGGGGTGGAAACAGGCAGACCACCCCAGGGTGGACCATGTGTCCCCAGCACCTGAACCTGGTCCATGTTAGCCTGGGCTTGTGCCTGAACCTGAGCGACAGAGGAGTCTACAAAGGAGTCTACATGGTCCAAACTAGCCCGCCAACCAGAGCCGCGATAGAAGAAAATACTCCGACCCCCCAATGAATTCCGATCCCAACCCCATGAGCCCTCCCACAGGACCACCCCCAACCAGGACACAGATATCGAACACCTGCCCCTGAACCCAAATGCCATGAATCCCCTCCCCACAGCATATGGGCACACTCCCACAGGTGAGCTTCATCCCCGAAAAGATGACGAAGCAACACCCACACAGCGCAAGCTCCACACACAGGCCCGCTCCAAGCACCCCTGCCGCGTCCTGCCCCCACCACACAGCGTACCACAACGGCAAGGCAAGGGCCCTGTGCAATGTTACCCCAGCCCTCGCCCACAGGCGCAACAGGGTAGACACCTTCGAGCATCAAGCTCACAACGGAACCCCCGACCCCACACCAAGATGAGACAAACTCACCTGGCAAGAGGTCCTTGGCCAGCGGCAAGCACTCAGGGCTGGCATCCCCCACCACGCCCGCGCAACCACACAGACACACCACATCACTGCCACTGCAACGATAGCCCAAGTAGAAACAATATCCAGCTCAGCTCTACCACCGAGCCGATCCAGATGCCGGTGACCCCACATCCAAGAAGAGGACAAAAACCCCCCAATAATACATAAGATTTGAGGCAAGCAGGGAGGGAAAGAGAGTCGAAAATACAGGATAGAGGGAGAGGTTGGTGAGATGTGAGAAGCTCGGGTATAGCGTTTCAGCTCCTGGCTCTGCTGCTTGCTATTTCAGCTGTCCCGTAAGCCTGGCCAGCAGCCCCTGCTCTCACGCCATCGTAACCCCGTAAGTATGGAGGCAATGAAACATGGGCTGCCAATAAAAGTGACAACTGAAAATCGGACATTTTTTAATGATAGAGTTAGAAAGCTGATAAACACAGACAAGTGTAAAATAAGACACAAGTGACCCAAGTAAGTTTGACTTGCAAGGCTCAGACAGTCCTTTGCCAGAACAGCGAGTTCCTTCTTACAAAGGGAGAAATCCTTGCACCAGCCTTTTATTTACAACTCACATTCCTACAAGCAAAAAGCGGTAATTGGTTCAGCCAATTCTTACAGAGATTTCAACCTAAAAGTGTAGTCATTTCCATATATGGTATAAGGATGTCATGTCCAGGGATTGATCCACTCCAGACCGCATTTCTTAACCTTCTACAAACACTTTTTCACACTAAAAACAATCATAAGAATCATCTTAACTATAGTAGAACTTCAAACATAAACAATGATAACTTATATACATTTTTCCAACATTTAATGACACATCCCTTTCCCCACCAGATCTCTCAAAACGTCCACAATTATACCCTACAATATGATTGGCAAAACAAAATAAATGCTGAGATAAATCACAGTTTGTGTCCAAATCTAATCTACACCACATGGTTACATGACTTTTACAAGACTTTTCAGTGCTCAAAAATCTCTGTGGTCACCGAGTGAATCTCGCGTCATTTATCAGACATGATTATCATAAATGTTGGCACCACAGTGATGCAGCTGAGCCAGCATTACTATGGGAGAAACAAGGCAGGCATGGAAACCAGAACGTAAGTCAGTAATTACTGAGCTGCGTCAAGGACGACGACATCTGAAAGAATGCCGTGCAGCTGCCATCGAAATGTGTTGGAATTGCAACAAGGGAAAATGTTCCGGAGTGACATTCATTACTTATGCATGCTTCTTGATGTCTTTCAGCATGCAAGAAGGAATAAGGAGTTACAATGTATAGTAAGTCAAGATTTTATAACCACAAAATTCAAAGCCAGCAGTGTAAGAATACTTTATTTCTCTTGCATTCTAGAATCTCTTTCTGGGAAATAAGAGTTTAACAGTCTGGTATTTACTGTGACTTGGCATGAGAGAGATACAGTGCAAGTACGGTTCAGGTTTAAGTCATCAAAAGACTCTTACATATGAAAAATATAAAGCCTGTGCTTTATAAATACTGATAAGCATATGAGAGGAGAAACATTCACCATAAACAGATGCCTGGTATTAGGAAGCAAAAAAAAAAAAATCACATAAATCTTGTTTGTCTCTAAGATGTGAGAAGCACTTATTGATCCATCTCCTAACTGCTATTTTGTTTTCACTTCTCTTTTTTTATTTGTTCCAAGGCAGTGTTGTCAGATCTCTGGCAACAATATAAGACAGACCTCCTGTGAAACCTACAGAGTACAGAGTGTAGACTGCAGCTTGTGTCTTTGAACACTGGAACCTCAATCTAAGCTGAATATAATGCTGTCAATTTGGATTTTCAGTAATCCTCCTGGTATCGGCAGCTCTTACTGAATTTCCGGTGATGTACCTTAGAATCCAGCTGTGTTACAAAATACCGAGTTTGTGATTGTTGGAAAAATGTATATAAGTTATCATTGTTTAGTTTAAACCACATTTATGTTTGAAGTTCTACTCTAGCTAAGATGATTCTTATGATTGTTTTTAGTGTGAAAAAGTGTTTGTGGAAGGTTAAGGAAAGCTGTCTGGAGTGGATCAATCTCTGGACATGACATGCTTATACCATGTCTGGGAATGACTACACTTTTAGGTTGAAATCTCTGTAAGAATTGGCTGAACCGATTCCAACTTGTTGCTTGTAGCTTTCTAACTCTATCATTTCTTGGTCCTTCGAGACGGATCGCTAGAAATCTGCCGCCCGGGGCACTGCGGTGTGTGTGGGGTTTCAGTCTGCGCAGCCTTCAGAACGTCTGGAGAACGAAAATCCTGCACAGTGAATTCTGTGTTGGTAACCGCCGAATCGACTGAGGGGAACCGGGAAGGTGGATCAACGCGTTCCGACAGACAGTGTGAACGAACACACAGGTAAGACAGAACCAAATAAGTATATAAAGAGAAATACGCAAGCTGGTAAGCTTGCCGTTAGCGCTAGACAAGTACATGAGCCGGTATGCTCGGCATTTAACATAACTGCAGTTTTTAAAGAGGTCTAATAATAAATAGGGGTCTCAAGTTAAGACGGCCCTCATAATTTCCCATAAGGAGATTCATAAGTTGCCGACTCCATAGAAAAATCCTTACTCTAGAAAGAAGTGTACAGAAACCTAGTCTAGGTGATTTAGGCCTATAAGTGATTGTGTGTTGGTGCATGTGTGTGTGTCTGCAGAATCATACGGCACTCTCAGTGAGACAACCCGAAACCTTGCTGGTGTTAACATAAAGTAGTTGACAGCTGAGAAGTTGTCATGAGGAATTCTGATTTGGATATTAGGTGCCATCAAATCTCAGTCTAAAACCCCTGCAATCTCCGAGAGTAGAACTCTATGCGGAAAACTGGATCAAAACTAGGTGTTTGATCTAGAAGCCTGTTTTCTGGGAGATGTTGGGGGCCCGTTGAGGAATTCTGTTTTGATTTGATGGTACAAGATATGTATAATAAATACACCCCTGTTATATATAAAAAAATAAAAAATAAAAAGAGCGGAGTCCGAATAATAATAATAAACAAGAGTAAACAGGATAAAAGTATATATAATAAAGCACAAAGTATCAAATAAATAGCGCTAATATAAATTAATAGAAGTAGAACTCAGTTCTTAACAAAAGTTTTTAATAGATAAAAAAAATAAACAACTCTTAAAATAGGAAACTGCGTCCGGAAGCAGCCCCCATTAGAAGGAGACGCAAAGTTTATACACTCAAAAGATCCAGATAGAGTAAAAAAGGTCGCTATATGGCAGAAAGATTAGAATTTTAAAGGAGGTTTTTCGGTTCCTGCTTGTACCCATTTGGTACAGACCTAAAACAGAAAGTCAAACTTAGAAAAAAAAAAAAGCAAGGAGGTTTATATAGCAGAAGCCAGAGAGGAAGATAACGACGCTTGTGTACTGAGGGAAGGGGCAGGCAGCTACAACCCCAGGGCGCCGCTGCAGCTGCAATTGCCCTGAAATGCTTTACCTGAGATTCGTAACTGGGTCACAAAACATAATATTGATCTACCCACCTGCTATGTTAGCAGTTGGCAGAACTGGGCAATACATGCTGAAAAGGTGGTCAGTGGAAAGAAAAACAACCCCCTACTGATACCTTCTATGCTGAAGATGACATATTTTATGCAGGACCAGTAAGTAGGGGAAGGGGTAGAATCAGAGGAAGAGGAGGTGACAATGACATGTGTGGACAACATGGACACTGGGCTAAAAACTGTCCAACTGGACAACCCAGTCAACAATGACTGGATGAGGGAGAACAGAATGTTGTTAAAGAAGGAAAAAGGGAAGTTGATGAGAATGAGGAGATGATAGACATTGCAGCAGCATACATGGCTAAGCTGAGATCCTCTCCAAATGCAAAAGTATATGTCAGTCTACATGAGATAATTCAAAATGCTGCAGCAAGAGTTCTGATGAAAATTAAAAAGAGAGATCATATTTCTCCTATTTTAGCTTCCCTTCACTGGCTCCCTGTTAAATCCAGAATAGTATTTACAATTCTCCTCCTCACATATAAAGCCCTTAATGATCTAGCTCCATCATACATCAGAGATCTGACTGTTCCATATGTTCCTAACAGAGCACTTCGTTCTCAGACTGCAGGTTTACTGGTGGTTCCTAGAGTCTCTAGAAGTAGAATGGGAGGCAGATCCTTATCAGGCTCCTCTCCTGTGGAACCAGCTCCCGGTTTTGGTCTGTGAGGCGGACACCCTGTCTACTTTTAAGGCTAGGCTTAAAACTTTCCTTTTTGATAAAGCTTATAGTTAGAGTGGGTTAGTTTATCAGGGAGGGAGCCTTCCTCCCTCCCTGTTGGATGGAGTAAGGGGGAGTCAGGTTTAGCCTAAACCGGCTCAGTTATGGTTGAGGTGCAAACACACCCTCCATTTCTGCTACCTGTATGACCCCTTCTCTTTTCCAATGGTTATAATCAGTCTGACAGAGAGAGGTATCCCAATCCTTGTGGTTTTTAGTATAACAATGACCATCAGTGGGACCCTTTGTAGGGTGCCTTGAAACGACGTTGTTCAAAATAAGCGGTGTTTAACTAAATAATCTGAACTGAAACTTTCTGTGTAGTTATGCTGCTATAGGCTTAGGCTGCTGGAGGACATAATGACCACTTTCACCCTCTTTGCTACATTCTCACACTACTCTCCAATTTTGCATTATTAATGCTCACCCTCTACTGATGATCCACATGGCCCTGTCTTTTAGTATTTAACCTTTTCTCTCTAGACATGGCGATTAACTGAGCTTTTACTGTGACTAACTCTATGTGCTCTCTTTCAGACTCTAACCTTGAAATCTGATGACAATGATAACATGACACTTCTCCAGACTGGACGGACCCAACAGACAACAGCTTCAAGGTGGACCCCACTAACACCACCTTATTGATCCTTGGTGGATAAAAAAAAAAAAACAAAAAAAAAAGAACTGAAGCACTTAAAACAGACCTAGTGGGAAAAATATAAAAAGAAAATTATATTGACATTTTTGCAAATGAAATTGCTCTGATAGAGAAGTAAGTAAGTAAGTAAGTAAAATGTATTTGTATAGCACATTTCAGCGGCAGGGCAATTCAAAGTGCTTTACATTATAAAAACACAAAAAACCTAAAGACCATCAAGTGGATATTCATGACAGCCACGGGGGAAAAGTTGTCAGTGTGTGAATGTGTGTGAATGGGAATAACTGATTTCAATATAGAGCGTTTTTGAGGGACCTTAAAAGCGCTAATAAAGGTCTGATGTTCTGATGATCATTGCCAAACTTTTATCTCAATAAGGTTTCCAGAATTTTTCCAAAATCATATATAGCAATGGTTCTACCATTGAAATACTGATAAACATAAGAAAGCTAATGGACCTGTCCTCAATTTTTCACAATTCTTTTACAAACAGAGTAATCAAACTTTTATGTGGCCAATGTCTGTCCATTTTGTCTGTCTGCTTTTGTGAAATGAATGTCTGTTTTATGTTATGTAAAAATTAGGGTATATGTGCACGATAATAATTAAAGACTACAATGGCAAGTCTGATCCTCAACAGTATCACGATAGTATTAGGTCAGTTCCTTATGTTAAAACAAAAAGGATGTTAACAGATGTTTGGACTTTTTCCAGTCAGGTTCAAAATGATCAAATTAGACTCAAAATTTAACACAAGATGAAATGCTCCTTAAAAGAATTACTGGACTGGACTGAAATGAACGTGAGAAAACTTGAGTTAATTGAAACAAACTTTAGTTACTTGAAATAAATACAAAGTGTAATTAAAAGGGAAGAACTATAGCTGAAAGAAACTGTACAGTGTGTTTATAAAACTAGGTAAGACAAACTAAGATTATAAGACATAACATGCTCTTCATTTTTGTGTTCATCAATTTTATTAAGCCTTCTTAACTGATGAGGAGTGAGTTTTAACTAATGAAACCTAAAGTAAACCAAGCTTTATTAAAATAATAGCAACTAACAAAAATAGTGACCTCATTCTAAAATATAATGAAGACTTACTGCATTTAATTAAAAAAAAGATAGATTTGAATAGATTATCCAGAGCTGTTCTAATCTTGCTGATGAATACAAAAAAAAAATTGTTATGCAACCAGAGGATTAAAAGAGAGCAACTTTATCATGGCCAAGCAAAAACGTTTGTAGGAAATATCCAATTTAATTTTATTTAAACCCTACCCTTTATCGACACCATACAGGGGTCTTATTAACATTTTTGGGGGCCCCATATTATGTATGGAAAATAAAATAAAAAAGAAAGGTATAATTTTGGCACTACAATGGAAAAATGCTGAGTTATTACTAAAATTATTGAGATGCTGTGTTTGTTACCAGCTAAATTAGTTGAGTGTTAAATGTGAAGGGATTACTAGATGCCCTGAAGGAAAGCCTATATTACCTAAATCAATGTTCCACTGGGCTGCAAATGTGAGCCATGTGCAGAGCCATGTCTCAACAGGGGAGGTGATTGGCTTAGTGAACGAACAATTCACTACATATGGATTTAATACATACTAAAAAAGGTTTTTTGTCCATCTTGTTTAATATGTCTGAAACATAACCCCCAAGGAAATCTTTCCTTGCAAAGGAGCAGAAGAGCAAAAGGGGCTATGTACATTTGGAAGGATTTATAGTGATAATGAAACACATTTTAACAAAGTCATACAAGAACTTGGTAAATGTTTTAAGATTGACCTGAAAAACACATTGTAGCTACCACCCACAGAGTGCAGGGTTTTTTTGAAAAGGGGAAAACAAGACAGTTAAAAAAAAGGAAAAAGCTTAGGAAGACAAGGGGAAGAAAAAAAAACCCAAAATTTGGGTTTTTGAATGGTTTGTATATAGAAAAACCTAATATGAGAAAACCCCATCAGCTCAGGGGGGGATTAACCCCTTTTTGAAATAATACATGGCAGACCTTTAAATTAAAAATCCCTGATCTACAAAAAAGACCTAAAACATCCACAACAAAATGCAACGTTAGCAGACTACACGAGAAAGCTATTACAAGTTAGAGACATACAAAATGTTAATAATCTGCCAAATTATGTCTCTGAAGCCTTACAGGTTTCCCCTTTGGTGACGTGAAAAAAAATTTTGATTGGGGTGCTGATTAAGACCTTTAAAAGAAAGCGGGGGTTTTGATTCAAAGTGGGAGGGTCCATTCCAAAAGTGGTTACTGGAAAAACCCTTTACCGCTGTGAAAATCCGGGAGGGCTACTTATACAAAGCACACTGTAAAGAGGGGGCCCTGTCAGTCTTTCCACCCCAAGCTGGGAGGTGAAAAAGTCTGCCAAAACAAGGGGTTTTCGCCATCTAAGTGGGGCTTCCCCTCTCAACGTCAGTGGGGTGACCAACGACCCTTTCCCTAGCCCCTTAAAGGGGGGTGAGAAGAGACTAACAGGTAAAAAAAAGGAAAGATGTTGAAAAAATTTTTAATTTTTTGTTTATCATGGGTGCCCAAAATTGTTTTAATTTATGCGAGAAATTTTCCAAAACAAAATCAAAAAACTTCCATTTAAAATTAAAGGGGTGGATAAATAAAGATTTCCAGGGAAAATGTTTATACAATATTTTAAATTACTTTTATGGGGGCCCTAACAGCAGGTCCCCAAATAAAAAAATTATAACCAAGTCCGGAATTTTTCCCCTGGTTGTTTTTAAATTGCACTGAATTTTCCTATCTTTTCCACCCAGCCTACCCCGGGGCAGCTAGACCAGTTAAGGGGCCCAAAGAGTTTGGGTTGTTTTTAAAGAAAGGGTTTTTCTGGGGGGCAGTACCAATTTTCCGCGTGGTAATTGGTAATGCAACTTTTTTAAAACGTGATTTTGGGGGTTTTAAAAAAAACATTTTTAATGTTACAACCCCTGGGTCAAACCATGGGGGAGCTTTTTGGGGTCAAAATTTTTCTCATTATGCCCTAGGAAAAGGGTTCCATCCCAGGGGGGACTATTCCAAGGCGCTTTGTGAAAACACAACTTATTATTTTTCCCCCAACCAAGGCAATTTACCCAAAATGGATTTCATTTGGAGTGTGGGGGGAACCCTTCCATTTATTTGCAGTTTGGCCCTCCAAAGTTTGGATGGTATTTTTGTCCACCTTTTTTTGCACTGTCACACTTAGTTCAAATTTTCCCTAAATAGGAGTAAGGGGGAAACTCATCCAAGTGAACCCCCAAAATGGAAATTGGGTTCTGGGGGATCAAGGGTTCCTTTGGGTTAAAGTTTAAATTGCAAAAGGGGGGGCCAAAAAGGTTTTTTCAAAAAAGGAAATAAGTTTTGGGTGAAGGGGGAATTCCCAAATTTTGGGGGGGAAAAGAAAGAAATCTTAGTTTAGAAAAAAGTTAAATTCCTGGTAATCCCGGGGGCTTTCCCAACTCTATCAGTGTAAAAAAAATTTTCACATGCATGTGATGCAGTGGCAACAGAGCCATTGCTATTACACATATCAAAAGTAGGGCAGGTTATTTATTTCTAATAACCCTCAGGAGGATACTGTGGTATATAAAGTCTTCGATTCTGCAGTCAGCTATTCAGGAAGACAACAATCCAACATGTTAATGGTGCACTGTTATAGTAAGACTGTAACGTAAACGTTAACTTGAACATATAATACTACAGTGATGACAAATTGGCATCCATGGTTAAAATATAGAAACAAATGAACATGCTGAAATCACCTCACACCCACTGTTAACTATGGTGGAGGTTCTTTGAGGTTGTGGGCCTGTTCTCTTACAAAGGCCCTGGGAACCTTGTTATAGTGCATGCTGTTATTAGCTCTTTCAAATACCAGGAGAGTTTTGATAAAAAATTTGTGGGTCTGCCATGAAACTGAGAATAGGTCATCCTTGGGTCTTTCAGGTTTGATGTTGATCAAAACCATATGGCAAAATCAAAACATAAATGGTTCACCAGACACAAGATCACCTTTCTTCCATGGTCATCTTAGTCCCTGGATCTAAATACTATAGAAAACACGTGGGCCGAGCTGATGAGAAAAGAGCATAAAACAGAACCTGGGGCTCCAGTATCATCTAGAGAGATGGATGAAAGTTGAGTGGTCAAAGGTCCCTCCCTCTGTATGCTCCAACCTTGTGTAGGAGAAGGCCGAAATGGTGTAGAAGACCAAGTTCTCTCTTACTGACACAAAGAGGGTTGTGCAAAGTATGGTTTATAAAAAATCTTTCCTAGGGTGCCAATAAGTGTAGTCCTTACTGTGTTAAATACAAAGTTTTAGGCATTAATGTCAAATGAGATGCAGATTCAAGTTTATGGATGGCTGTTTTCTATTTCTGCTCAGGACACAGTTTATCCAACCATTAATCTATTTTCTGTAAGAGTTCTGATGAAAATTAAAAAGAGATATCGTATTTCTCCTATTTTAGCTTCCCTTCATTGGCTCCTTGTTAAAATCCAGAATAAAAATTTAAAAATTCTCCTCCTCACATATATACCCCCCTAAGGTGATCAAGCTCCATCTTACATCAAAGATCTGATTGTTCCATATATTCCTAACAAAGCACTTTTGTTTTTTAGACTGCAGGTTTACTGATGGTTCCTAGAGTCTCTAGAAGTAGAACGGAGGTAGATCTTTTAGTTATCTGGCTCCTTCCCCGGGGAACCAGCTCCCTTTTTTTAAAATGCCCCTGAGCCAGAAAAACCCATCTTCCCTTTTTTAAAGGCTAGGCTTACAACTTTCATTTTTGATAAAGATTATACTTAGAGTGGCTTAGGTTATCCTGAGTTATCTCTGTAGAAATGGCACTGTATGCTTAGGATGCTGGAGGACAAAATGTCCACTTTCCCCTTCCTCTGCTACGTTCTCCTACTACTCTCAGATTATGCATTACTTGCTGTTGTTTCAACTTTTAATTTTATGTTCCCCTCTCTGCTTTTTTTTCTTCCTTGAAGCTAAACATGGTCGGTCTCTGTGTGAAGCTGTGACATCTTCCTGGAGGGGGTTATCGGCTTAGCTGCTGCTGCCAACAACGTAATGTTCAGCCTATACAGATGATACACTTGGCCCTTTCTTTCAGTGTTTAATCCTATAGCTACTGGCTGAGCTTTTGCTGCGACTAACTGCATGTGGTTTCTATCATAACTAAGCATATAAGCTTAGCTGCTTAGTTTCTTTCCAAGAAAAACCAACTAAAGGAGATACTACTGGCATTACCTTTTTTCTTTTCTTTAACATAGAAAGTACTAATGAATCAGTGATTTTTTTTGTGTGTCAATGCTCTGTTTTCTCAAACCCCCAGTCGGTCGGGGCAAATTAACTTACACTGAGCCAAGTTCAGGTGACTGCTGGAGGTTTCTTCTTGTTAAAGGGCAGTATTCCTGCCCACTGTCACTACATGCATGCATAGTATGAGGGATTGCTGCAAAGTCAATGCCATCAACTGTCCACTGTACACTTTACATGTTCATTCAGTAGGAGTGAATGCTGCAAGTCAGTAACTAAATGCAATATGCTAATTTGGAATGTATGTATTTAACTTGGAATCTGTCTGTATGATTGTTTGATTTTTTTTTTTTTTAAAGTGCCTTGAGACAACGTGTGCTGTGAATTGTTGCTATATAAAACATTTTAATTGAACTGCACCATCTTGCTCCTAAAAAAAATAATTCATGTAAAGCACCATGTATCTGAAAGTCCCCAGAAGGTCTGCTAAATGGACTGAAATTAGCTACAATATTATCTGAAAATTAAACGTAAGTGAATTGTGATACATGGACATTGTCAAGGTCAAGCCAGAATTGGTTTTAGGTTGGGCAGCAGCTCTGAGAGTGTTGTTCAAGTCACTGCTCAGGCTACTATGCTCCAAATTGTGTTGGGTCTAAGTTGCATTTAGCTGGGATCAATGCAGTGGGCCTTGATCCAGCACCAAAGGCTTTTGGTCCCACCATACATCTACTACAATGTCCATTTGGTAGGCTCTTTATCAGGTGACCTTTGGTTGGTAAAGATTATACTAAACGACTTAATCAGGATAAAGTGTAGCAGCAAAGAGCTTCAATGACACAAAAAAAGCAGAGAAAGATTCATTACAAAATAAAAATAAAGAATCCTGACATAAAAATGTACTAGGAAATGCAGATTCCAGAAGATTTTATGATCTATCATTAAAATGCATTTACATGCAATCAGTGTTCTATTTGCTTATCTCTTATGACCTCGCAGAAACAAACAGGGTCGGATTTTCATTTTAACTCCAAAGCTGGTTTTTCCACCAGATGCTTTATAGGCAACTGGATATATTTAGTGCTGAATAAGATATTTTTAGGATAAATCAACTAAGGGATTTATCACTCTGATTCATTGGACTTTATTTATATATCCCTTCTGGTTTTATGTAACAAATCTTTGTAGTATGCTAGTCAGAGAGAGAAACAAACCAGGTGAAATACATTTTTAGAAACCACTATTTATTCCACATTTAAATGTTTTTTCAGTGTTGATGGGAAGGTGAGCATTCACTACGGCCTGCCACAGAGTGCTGTGAACCTTTCAGAGTTTAATACATTCTCTTTAAAGTTCAGGCCACCCTGCCCAGAATCCATCATTTAAGGACGCAGAGGAGAAATTTGTTGTATCTGTCACGGTTTGCGTAGCAGAGGACCCTGGAATGCAGACGGGCAGGCAGCATGACGGTAGGTGAAATGATTTAAAGAACAAAACTTACTGGGTGATGGCAAAAATAGACATGGGCAGGCTGGCAAGAGCAAAAGGACAAGACATGAAATGAGAGCGACGATCTAAAATGTTTCCGCAAGGAATGAACAGAACAGATGTGTTTATAGAACAAGATGAAATAAGGAGACTGATTTGCTTCGTGCAGGTGAACCGAATGAAGTTGATTGAGCAAAACAGAAATTCAAGGATACAAACTAATAGAAACATAACTAGAAAAACATGAAACTAAAGCATAACCAGATCCAAAAACCTAACTTGACAAAACATGAACTAGAAGACAAAAACTAAACCATGACCAGGAAAATAAACAGAAACATGATTCAAAACCTTACTGTGAGAAACATAAGAGGAAAAACCCACACCAAAAACCAAACAACCCCAACTCGTAGCAGCAGCTGTCTGTTTATGTGGAGAATGAATGGAAAGTTTGTGGTAAACCGCAGTGGGATGGATTCAAATTGAAGCTGGAATGACAGTCAGCAGAGAGAGTCAATTTTGGCAAACAGGAATTTGGAATCAAACGTTCTGCCTGAACTCGGAGGCTGTGCTCTGCTCTTGTGGTGTAAACTGAAACCAGTGGTTGACACCCATCCAAGCCGCCACAACAGAACACTTTTTTTCTTTTAAAATGCATCTTTTTAGGGGTTGAAATCACGTTTTGTTCGTTACATCAAAAAAACTTTATGTCTATCGTGAAATCATGATCTGAAGTTAAAGGAACATGATATGAAATTTCATCTTTTAAATCTGTAATAAATAAAAAGATATTTTATAATGAATGTCCATCTGTTCCATGAAATTTTCCTCTCAAAGCTCTAAGATTTGCATCCTGTATCTGGTGCAGACTTCAAGGCAGGCTATAGCAGCAGATTATCAAAGCAAATATTGTACCAAAAGTTGGCACTGAATATATAAATGCATTCATAAATGTACTTATTTTGCATATTTTTAGCCAGTTGTGTTCAATTTAATGAAAGAAAAAAACTGAGGCTAATTACATAAAAATAATATTCCATTGAAAGCCTAGTTTAGGGTTCTTCATGTGGAGTACCACAGGGTTCAGTACTTGGGCCAATTCTCTTCACTATATACACTATATGCTTCCAATAGGTAAAATAATCAGGCAGCACGGGATACATTTTCACTGTGACGCTGATGATACCCAGCTTTACTTATCCATAAATCCTTATGAGCCCAACCAGTTAGGTTGGGCTCCTACAGGTATGTCTTGAAGATATAAAAGCTTGGATGACTTAAAATTTTCTGCTTCTAAATTCAGACAACACAGAAGTTGTCATCTTTGGACCGGAGTCCTAAGTGCTTAGTCAATCACTTAACCTGGATGGCATTAAATTGACCTCCGGAAAAAGTAAAAAAACCTTTGCTGTTATTTTTGACCAGGACATGTCATTAACATCTCATATTAAACAGGTTTTTCTAGGATTTCCTTCTTTCACCTCCAGAACATTGCCAAAACTAGAAATATCCTATCCAGGAGTGACACTGAAAAACTAGTCCATGCATTTGTTACTTCAAGGCTGGACTATTGTATTTTTTACTATCAGGATGTCCACAAAATGCAGTTAAAAGCCTTCAGCTGATTCAAAATGCTGCACAAAGATTTTCTGAGAAAAAAAAAGAGATCATATTTCTCCTATTTTAGCTTCCCTTCACTGGCTCCCTGAAAAACCAGTATAGAATTTAAAATTCCCCCCTCACATATAAACCCCCTTAATGATCTAGCTTCCATCATACATCAGAGATCTGATTGTTCCATATTTCCTAATAGAGCACTTCATTTCTCAACTGCAGGTTTACTAAGTACAATTCAATTTTCAATTCAATTCAATTCAATTCAATTCAGTTTTTTTATATAGCGCAAATTCACAACACATGTCGTTTTCAAGGCACTTCAAAAAAGTCGGGTAACACATTCCCAAATTTAATCTTAAATCATTAAACAGTGCAGCCAGATTCTGTTTATTTATTCAAATTGGATAAAAAGTTTTTTCTCAAGGAAAAGAAAACCCAGCAGATTGCATCCAGTCAGTGACTTGCAGCATTCACTCCCCCCCGGGATAAAACTTTTGAAAGGAGACAGGGGCACAGTCACTGGCTTTTGTTTTGCGGGAAATCCCTTACTGAGCATGCATGTAGCGACAGTGGAGAAGAAAACTCCCTTTTAACAGGAAAAAACCCCCCAGCAGAAACCAGGCTCAGTTGTGAGCGGCCATCTCCCAAAAGGGACGGGGGGTTAGAGAAAAACAGGAGCAGGGGACCCAAAGAGAACAAAGAACACTGACCCAGGGTACTTTTTTGGGAAAGGGAAAAAGGGGTTTAAATTGTTAATGGATGTAGCTCCTTTGGGTTTTTTCCCCTAAAAAGGGAAAAAACCAATAAATTTGAGCCAGTTTTCAAGTTTAGAGTCTGAAGAGAGCAAAGAGATTTTAGTCAAAGTAAAAAGCTCAGTCAGTAGCTATGTCTAGGAGAGAAAAAGGGGTTTTTAAAAAAACCTGAAGGCCCGGGCCAGGTGGATCATCGCTAGAGGGGTGAGCATTAAGTTGTTGCCAGCAGAAGCTTGGGGGTTTTCCCCTCTCCAGAAAGGTTTACAGGTGGGACCACAGAGTCCGGGGCCAGGTGTAGCTTCTACGGGAAAGAAAAAGGAGAGAACAAATTTTAAAAGCTGAAATAACAGCAAATAATACAAAATTTTTGAAGAGTAGTGTGAAAAAGTAGCGAAGAGGGTGAAAAATTGGGTTTTATGTCCTCCACAGCCTAAAGCCTATAGCAGCATGACTACAGGGTAAAATTTAGGATAACCTAAGCCACTCTAACTTTAAGCTTTATCAAAAAAGGGAAAATTTTAAACCTAGCCTTAAGAGTAGACAGTTGTTTCCATCTAGAGCCCACTGATGGCCTTTTTATACTAAAAACCCCAAAAAAGGGGGGGGGGATTGGGATACCCCTTCTCTGGGCAATTTTTCCCTTAACCAAATTTGGGGGAAAAAAGAGGGGGCATAACGTAGCAGAAAAGGGGGGTTGTTTTTGACCTTTTTCCGGAAATGACCGGTTTGGGGTGAACCTGACTCCCCCCTTACTCCACCCCAACAAGGGGGGAAAAAAGACGGAGTAAAATAAGAAGATAGCTCAGGATAACCTAAGCCCTCTAACTATAAGCTTTTTATCAAAAAAGGGAAATTTTTTTAAGGCCTAGCCTTAAAAAGTAGACAGGGTTTTCCCCTCAGAGGACTAAAACTGGGAGCTGGTTCCACAGGAAGGGGGCCCCTGATAACTAAAAAGGATCTGCCTCCCCCTTTACTTCTAGAGACTCTAGGAAACCACCAGTAAACCTGCAAATTGAGAAAGAAGTGCTCTGTTAGGAACTTATGGAAACAATCAGATCTCTGATGTATGATGGAGCTAAATCATTAAGGGGTTTATATGTGAGGAGGAGAATTTTTAAAATTCTCTACTGGATTTTTAACAGGGAGCCAATGAAGGGAAGCTAAAAGTAGGGGAAATATCTCTCTTTTTAATTTTCATCAGAACTCTTGCTGCAGCATTTTGAATCAGCTGAAGGCTTTTTTTAAAATTGCATTTTGTGGGACATCCTTGATAGTATAGAATTACAATAGCCACGCCTTGAAAAAACAAAATCCATGGACTATTTTTTCAGCCACCCTGGACAGGATATTTTTTAAATTTTTGGCAATGTTCCGGGGAAATGAAAAAAGGGGAAAACCTAGAAAACCTGTTTAATATGGGGTTTAAATGACATGTCCTGGTCAAAAAAAAACACCAAAGGGTTTTTTACTTTATTATCGGGGGTCAATTTAATGCCATCCCAAAAGGTTAAGTGATTGACTAAGCAGTTTCTTTTTTTAAAGACTCCCCGGGTCCAAAGACCACAACTCTGTCTTGTCTGAATTTAGAAGCAGAAAATTTAAAGTCATCCAAGTTTGTATGTCTTCAAGACATGCTTGTAGTCTATCTAACTGGTTGGGGCTCATCAGGATTTATGGATAAGTAAAGCTGAGTATCATCAGCGTAACAGTGAAAATTTATTCTATGCTGCCTGATAATTTTTACCTATTGGAAGCATATTATGAAAGAAAATTTGGCCAAGTACTAAAACCCTGTGGTACTCCACAATAACCCTGGAGTTTAAAGATGATTACCCCTTTTACATAAAACAAACTGGAATCTGTCAAAAAAAAAGATTTAAACCCCCTAGCGCTTTTTCCCCGATCCCTACAGCATTTTCCAGCCTTTCTAAGAGATTATTATGATCGACTGTATCAAATGGAAAACTGAGATTCTAACAGAACCAGTAAAGACACAAGTCCATTATCTGAGGCAAACGAATATCATTAGTGACTTTCAGCAGAGCTTTTTCAGTGCTACGATGAGCTCTGAAACCGACTGAAATCTTCAAAAGGTCATTGCTGTTAAATGCTAAAAATTTGATTAGCAACTATTTTTCAAGAATTTTTAGAAAAAAATGAAGATTGGATATCGGTCTGTAATTTATTAAGTCATCTCGATCAAGCGAAGGTTTCTTAAGCAAAGGTTAATTTACAGCTACTTAAAAAAGTTGTGGTACATACCCATTTACTAAAAAAATTAATCATATTAAAAGGGGCTGATAATCAGAGGAACACTTCCTTAAAAAATTTTGTTGGGATTGGGTCTAACATACAAGTTGAGGTTTAGATGAAGCAAAATTTTCTGATAACTCTGGAAGCTCCCCAGGATCAAAACAGTCCAAAAACAGATCAGGGTTTTACAGTTACTTCCAAGTTGTCTCACTTGTTGAGGATGAAGTAATCATCTTCGGGAGTATGTCAAAGATTTTCTTCTTAATAGAATCAATTTTATTTTGGGAAGAATCCCATAAAGTCATGACTGCTGAGAGCTAAGGGAATGGATGGCTCAAAAGAGCTATGACTCTGTGTAAGTTTAGCAAATGTACTAAAGAGAAACCCGATTATTTTTGTTCCTTATATTAAGGATGAGAAATAAGCTGTTCTAGCTTGGTGAAGTGTCTTTTTATACAAAAGTATGCTATTTTTCCAGATTAAGTAGGAATCCTCTAGGTGTTAGAGCGCCATTTTTGCTCCAATTTTCTAACATTGTGCTTAAAGTACACAGCTCTGAATCAAACCAGGGAGCCTGCCTCCTATGAATAATTTTCCCTTTTTTTCAAGGGGGCTGCATTGTCTAATGCACCACGCAATGATGAAGTAACACTCTGAACAAGAGAATCAAAATTTGTGAAGGGGAAGAAAAAAAATTTTTTGCCCTCCACTCTGTTTTTCTGTGATAATGAGGAAATTAAAATGGGAAAGATTCTTTAAAGGTTGTTACAGCATTGTCTGATAATGATTTTCTTTCAGGTGGGAATACTCTTTTAAATTTTAAAACTCAAAGGTTATTAAAAAAATGGTCAGACAGCACAGATTTGTGGAAAATATTGTTTAGTCTTACACTCAATGCCATATGTCAGCACAAGGTCCAGAGAATGAAGACAAACATGGGTAGGTTTGTTAATGTTTTGAGTAAAGCCAATTGAGTCTAAGATACCATTAAAGGCTATATTTAGGCTATCACTTTCCTAGAGTCTCTAGAAGTAGAATGGGAGGCAGATCCTTTAGTTATCAGACTCCTCTCCTGTGGAACCAGGTCCCAGTTTTAGTCTGTGAGGGAACACCCTGTCTACTTTAAAGGCTAGGCTTAAAACTTTCCCTTTTGATAAAGCTTATAGTTAGAGTGGCTTAAGTTATCCTGAGCTATCTCTGTAGTTATGCTGCTATAGGCTTAGACTGCTGGAGGACATAATGACCACTTTCACTCTCTGCTACATTCTCTTTCTACTCTCTAATTTTGCATTATTTGCTGTTATTTCAGCTTTTAACTTTATGTTCTCTCTCTTTCCTCTTCCTTGCAGTTGCACCCACCCTGACTCTGTATTTACCTGTGATACCTTCCTGGAGGGGGGCACAGTCCAAGCTTCTGCTGTCAACAACTTAATGCTCATCTTCTACAGATGTTTCACATGGCCCTGTCTTTCAGTGTTTAACCCTATTTTTCTCCTTGACATAGCTACTGACTGAGGTTTTACTGTGACTAACTGTATGTGCTCTCTTTCATACTCTAAACTTGAAAACTGGGTCAGAGTTTATCTGCTTTTTCTTCCTAGATGAAACCACTAAAAGAGCTACATCCATTAACATTTACTTTACGTTCCCATAGAAAGTACTCCTGGATCAGTGCTTCTGTGCTCTTTTTCTGTCTCTGCTCTGTTCTCTCAAACCCCCAGTCGGTCGTGGCAGATGGCCGCTCACACTGAGCCTGGTTCTGCTGGAGGTTTCTTCCTGTTAAAAGGGAGTTTTTCCTCTCCACTGTCGCTACATGCATACTCAGTATGGGGGATTGCTGCAAAGTCAACGCCAGTGACAGTCCACTGTCTCTACATGCTCATCCAGGAGGAGTGACTGCTACAAGTCACTGACTCTATGCAATCTGCTGGGTTTCATTAGATAGAAACTTTTTAACCAATTTAAATAAATAACTGAATCTGACTGCACTGTTCAATAATTAGGATTAATTGGAATGTATGTACCTGACTTGAAATCTGTATGATTCGATTGAATTGACCCATTTTAAAGTTACCCACCTTTCACACAATGCAACAGGAAACAACACTCTCCAATTATTTTTACCTCTGCCTTCCTTTCATGGAGGGAGCCTTCCTCCCTCCCTGTTAGATTGAGTAAAGGGGAGTCAGGTTTAGCCTAAACCAGCTCAGTTATGGTTGAGGTGCAAACACACCCTCCATTTCTGCTACCTGTGGGACCCCATTCTCTTTTCCAATGGTTATAATCAGTCTGACAGAGAGAGGTACCACCAATCCTTGTGGTTTTTATTATAACAATGGCCACCAGTGGGCTCTAGATGGACAAATTTTATCAGTTTATTATTTTACTTAGTACCCCTACACATAGCTCATTGTAAAAGGGCCAAACTCTAACGCTCAGTAGTTTATTCTAACCTCCCCAACAACCCCGCACCATTCCAAAAGCTTTGTGAAGTGCCTTGAGACGAATTGTTGTGAATTGGTACTATATAAATAAAACTGAATTGAATTGAATTAATCACATGGACCCTTAGCTTATGGTGGTGCCCACACAAGTGACCCATGTCTGGAAGGTGTAAGAGGAGATGTGTCTGACCAATGAACCGACCGAATTTGCATGTTCCAGCATAGCTTTAATGAGAAAAGGACACATAGCTGCAGGCAGAGTACTGGTTATTCAGTATTAAAAGCAAAGCTGATACACTGACAGCCTGCTTGTTTGAAACGAATGTCACATTTGAGCAAAGTAGTTTGTTCTGCAAATATACCCGTCACAGCTGATCAGCCACAGCTTTCACTGTACATCTTGTTTCAGGTGGTTCTTACAATCTTTATGTTTCTGATGTCTCTGCATCAATATAAGTTGTACTTTGATCTGAATTGATACTGGTTCTGAGAACAGAGAGCTACTTCAGCAAATACTTTCAATATTTCTTCTAACAATAATCATCATATTCATTATATTGGAGCAAGGCACTGTGAATATTTAGTTTACAGCAATCCTAACTAAACTTGAACCACCTACTGCAGACAAGTCCCTTCATCGCCTCGTACAGCTGCAGTCATGTTGAGTTGACAATTTTAGGTGCAAAAACAAAACATTAACAAAAGACTTTTGGTGCTACTTTGGGCTGTTATACCTGCCATCAGCTTATTCTTATTATTTGCTTTGACAAATTATTTTTTTTACAAAATACTAATAGCCTAATGCATGAAAATGGGGTTTTGTGACTCTAAAAACATTCCAGCATGAGGTATATATTTTTTTGTCTTAAATGTAATTTGGCAGACATGGACTACTTTGTGTCACTTGGTAACCATAAATTAGTTGTAAAGTTTCTCAAGGCTACATCCTCAGGCCACTTTTATTTAACATCTATATAATCCCTCTAGATTATAACACATGAATTTATATTTCTAGGTCACCAAATGACCAAAGCCCACTGCAATCTGAGTCTGTCTCCATAATATCAGTGATAGGTCAGAAATCATGTTTTTTTTCTTCGCAAAACTGCAAGACTAAAGATTCACTAGACTCAATTGGACACAAGATCACACAAAATGCGAGAAACCTTGGTGTCACTTTGCACTTAGATCTAAATTATACCAACCACATAAAGTCTGTTACAAAATCTGCTTAAAATCATCCACAAAATATTGCCAGACAGACAGGTGCATGCGTTTATTTTCAGTACTTCATAATATTGCAATGGTGTCTTTACTGGTCTCTGTAAAAAATAACAATGCAGCTGCAACTCATCCAATAGGCTGCCAGATTCCCGACCAACAGCAGAAAAATGGAGAATTTTACACCAGTCCTTAAATCACCTTACTGGCTCTCTAGATTATATATTTAAAATGTTGCTATTGGTCTAAAAAGCTCTAAATTGTCTGAGGCCAAAAAACATTTCTTTGTTACGTGTCAGGTATGAGATGTGTAGAAACTGTTGGCTGTTATAACTCAGGACAGATGAACAGCAGTAAAAAAGATAAAAACATCATAGTGAGAGACTTTAACCTTCTACAGAATCTAACAATCCCAGAAGCTCTTACAAAATTGCGCTGTGATGATTGAATCATACATTTGTTAAATATTTATAATTTCTTAATGAATACTTGCTGACATGTTTCACATGTTGTTGACCCTCCAAAGTGATAAAAACAAATCATAGAATTCAGTCAAATGAAGAGAAGAAAGACGACTAACTGCGATTTATTGCACCATCAATACCCAGCGAGGCTTTCATTAGGCTTAAGTTTGTCGGCTGGTAATTTCTGCTACAGTAAGAAAGACAACAGAAGCTGTTTGATGACTCCCTTTCTGATGCTTATGGTTTATTTAAAGAAACCAACTTAGTAAAACTCTCAGGAGATAGACATTACTCTTAAACACATTCTTTCCTTTAGAAGAAAGCATTTTATGCAAATAAAGCAGCACAATGTCTAAATAAGTTCCCTAGAAGGCTTTTGGCTAAGATGATCATAATTTAAATGACATTTTAAGTAGTAATCTGTAGGATCGCTTCTAAATTTTGTCATCAGTTTTGTCTCTTGGCACTCACTGTGACTGATCCTGCAGATCAATAAATCACCTGTCAAACAAACAGAGTGGGTGGAAATGAAGGTGGCTGCACTCTGGATTTTCCATTTAATTTAACTACATTTTCCATTATTTGCTGTACTATTGTTATTTTAGGAGCCTCGTACAACTCAGCGCAGTTTGGTACGTTCTACTTGCTTTTTAGGCTTTTCCATTAGTAACTGTTATTATTTTTAGTACCTGGTTGGATGTGGTTCCAAGCGAGCCGAGTCATGCTGAAAGCGAAATATCAGAAGCCTGTCAGTCAATGGTTGAGTAGGGAGCGGCGTCACTAGTCACAAAATACATTCACTATATTGCCAAAAGTATTTGTCTGTCTACTTTTACATGTATGTGAACTTTGATGACATCGTATTCTTAATCTATAAGGTCCGTATTGTTGATGGACCCACTGTTGCCAGCTGTAGCAACTTTAACTATTCTTTAAACATCTTCCACAAAGTTAAGGAGTGTGTTTACAGTTAGAGGAGAAAACCAGAACTGCAGCCTCCGTTCTAATTCATCCCAAAGGTGTTCAAGAAGATTGAGGTCAGGACTCTGTGCAGGTCATGTTTCTTCACATTAACGTTTATACACCTGCAGCCATGGGAGTTATTGGAACCCCAGAGATCAGTGATTTGGTGGTGGGACCCAATACTTTTAACAATATAGTGTATTATAACTAATATCTACAACCATTAAATCACTGTGCGATGACCAGTATATATGGCATCTCTGAACTGAATGTTTCGACATGCCCAAAACATCTTTCTCAAACCAATTTAGCTTAAGATCCCATCGGTATCAGATGCATAGAAAGGTGTTCATAAACATGTATTTGAATCTCAGTCTTGTTTAAAGAAAGGCAGAAAGGTCAGGTCCAAACAAATGTGTGGTTTTTATAACGCCTGCTTTACACTTTGTCTTGTGTGTCTGATTTCATTAAATTCTAATGTTATGGAAATTTGAATATTATTTACTGCAACCCTCAAAATTGAAAAAATGCAGTAGTGCAAATTATGAAAAGGTAATTTGGTAGTGTAATCATGCATTCTGTGTCTCACAGAATCAGTCCAGGCATAAGATGTCATGAATGTCATTTGATTTGGATGACATCCGGGGCTCGATTTGCATTTGTCACAGGTGGCCTTGTAAAGCCGATTCACAAGATTAAACAAATGACCAGCATGACATCAGCAACAAAATAACTAACTGTTGATGGTCAACACGGTCTTGTTTCCATGCTAACAAGGTTGAAATGTCTTCTTTTTAACATCTGCAGATACCATGTTGGGATGTCAGTGATGGACTACCTACAGAAAAAATATTGTTTCAGTTTGGCCTTAAATTCTGCTACTATTCTTTATTTTGTAACATCATTATGAAAATATGAAAGATTTTGTTGTGCAGTGTATAGAAGGAGTCTCAATGCATTAATCTGGATTGGGTTTAATGTGCTAAATAAACAGTAACTGGTCCTAAAACAAATATGATAAATATGACAGTTGACACAAATTTAAATAATTAGCAAAAGTTTTACAATTAAAAAGGAAGAAAATGTACATGGTGCTTGCATAGGTTTAACTCCAGCTATAGATCAGTTTCAAGTTATTTTTACAAATTGCCCAACTGGCCTCCTGACTGTAAAGCAACAGCTGAGAGGCTCATCCAGACTGCAGGATGTCCAACACAAACAGAGCTAAACCAAGAAAAAAAACACCATCAAGCTGTTTGAGGCGGCGTTCATCCTGCACAAACATAATCAACATCCCTCTTCACAGCAGAAAAAAAAATCACTCATCAAGCTACCACTTCACACGAACACACACAAGCCCCTGTCTTCCTTAAAGTGGCGGTACATCATCTCCCAGAGCTTTAGACTGAGGAGCCCCCTCCATACCTTCTTGTCTTCTCATCATTTGCCCATTAGCCTAATTGAATTTTAACCTGTTGATCAACACCATATGAGAGGTGAATTAGGAGCTTCCTGAAAGGTAGGAATTAGTTCTGGGTAAGGGAAGAGGTTTTTGGTTTGCTGCCACAACTTCTCTGAAACCTAGTTTTGTCCCTAAGTTTCTAAAGAGTAAAACTGCACTGCCAAATCCTTTCAACCCAATGAGGTGAGCACAAAAAATACATCACATTAACCGCTGGTTATCACAGCTGGGTATGACTGATAATTGTTTTCATATCAATAATTGACTGTTTTCTCATACAGCATTAAAAGGTCAACCAAATGCCATTAAATCATGAAAAATATCCAGGATTTGCTCCGACAGGTGGATGCAAACATCTGTCAGAGCCAGCTGTGGTGGTTTGGAATCCAAGCACAAGAAAATGGATTAAAGCCCTGTCCAACGGGATGGATGACTTTTTGTGTGAAAACAAAAGCTGTGAAGATGCAATAGAGCTGGATGTGAGACAGGTTTACAATCAAACTAAAGTCTGGCTGATTTCTTCCAACTGTCAGATGTTCTGGCCTGAGGAGGCAATATTTTATCAAAAGATCACTCAAGTTATAGTCAGTCTGCTAAAAATGGTTTGTCACATCAACTGAAACCTAACGGTGCATTTGATTTGTGATTTCCAAGTTGGAAAATGAGATTGAACGCCCACCTAAGTTGTCCACAGAGGTCTTACCAGCCAACCAGACTTTAACATCCAGTATGGCTGCTGCAAGTATGAAAAAAGAAATTAAAGGCTGATCCAAACTTTACCATCTGTTTATGATCTCTGTTTGTAAGCTTGTTCCTTTTGTGTTTGGGAGCATAAAATGGAGGGAAATATGTAATGATTGGTGTTAGTTTACTGATCAGATATCTGGAATTTTGAATATCCAAGAAGCTGGTCACTGGCCAGGACTTAGTCTGTCCAAATCCATTCACTCATTTCAATACCAGTTTTGTCATAGGACTCATTTACCAGAATGTGCTTTCGTAATAAAAGTTCAATCAGTCAATTTATGTATATATATTATGAATATTTGTCTTTTTTATATACTAGAACAATTTTCCATTTAAGCTACTACTGCTGTTACTACTCCTACCCACCTTATGTTTGACTGCATTTTGGAGTTTTGACCACGGGTGACAGCAAACAGTGAGTCATGTGCCTTTAGTCAACAAGCGTTGCTTTGTTTGCTTCTAATTTGTGCCAAATTAAAGCTTAAAAATCCAAGAATCTAACACAGTGAACTTTTCACCAGGAGAGGTGAACGTCTTGCCAGGTGCGGCACCCTGCACCCCGCATGGAGCTCGTCTGGCCACGAACACAGAAGGGAGGCCATTTGGAAATCACAGTAGGGGGAGCAAGGATTGTGAGGTGAGGCTTGCTGCAGCTACTTCTCACATTAAGTGACTGATGTCCCCCTCTTTGTACAGAATCACCTTTGCCCTTAAAGTTCCATTTATAGAGAGGGAGTGAGGAAATTTCTTCCCTTTTTCAGTGTGTCGGGGTAAAGCGTTACCCTGCAATAATTGAATCATAGCCATAATGGCAGAAGGTAGAGGCCTGCTGTGTTGCTGAGTTCTTCCTGTTCTCCTCGCTCAGCGTGGGAACAGCCATGGACAAAATCTGCCCTGGAATTAGTGCACAAAAAGAGGCCATGAAAGCAACACAAGCAGAGCAGGTAGTAATTGCTCCTTTCTGCTGCTTTTCCTTTCCATCCATTTAAGCATAGCTTGTGGTGTGAGGCTTTCAGTTTGACGCCAGTGAAGGGGGCATGCTTGTCTAACCTGGCGTACAAGTAAGGTTGCCGTTGTGGGATGAAAAACACATCTCCGCCACTGATGCTGTAGTATTGGACATGGCTAAGGTTGAGCTGAAAAACAGGTAAACAGGGAAATCAATGAGGTGGCAGGTGACTCACCCTCCGCAACATGGTAGCTGCGTTAAAAGCTCGCCTCTGTTCAGAGCAGACACTCTCCAGCTTTCCTTTTCATTTCTGTCTAATTTTATTTGGGGGCACAGACATATAAAACACTTTACATTAACAGATTGATGCAATTATTAAACTCTTTCAATTTCCACCCTGACCAAACAAATTAATTAGTGAAAATCAGACCTCAATTAGTGCTCGGAGTTCCACATTATATGATCTTAAAAATGGAAAGCTCTGGAAAATCTGCCAAGGAATGAATTCATAAAACGTTATTTGTTCATGAATTCAACTCTGATTAATGGTGCACTGTATCAGCATTGGAAAAACTCATAGATAGTGGGATTTGATCAATTTTATGCTACAGCAAGTACAGCCTAAACTCATTCCAACTTTATTTTTCACATTTAAATGCCCTTTACCCTTTGAGCTATTGGATCATATTTCAGACCGTCCAGGGAAATTATGGACCAGAGTTTCTGATGAGGATTACATCTGGCATCTGTTTTATGGAGGCAACAATCTAATCTTTTTAACATAAAGTGCAAAAGCTAAAAGAAGATTGTATGGCCAGCAAAGCTGTATATTTTATGTTCTAATCTCTGTGTGGCCAAACATCTCAAGAAATCGGTGGACATTTGAGGCAGATATATATATATATAAATATGAAAGGCGACAATGGCCATCAAATACTTTTCATGGGATTTTCTTCTGATGATAAAACATCTCATTAAAAATACATCCCACGCATATGGAACATTTTCTCATTTTATCAGCAGAATTTTCTCATAATGATTTATTTGCTTGGGTGCAAAAGCTAATTTGTGTTTTTCACCTTTTGTCCGTTAGTTTTATCAAATATTCATCCTTTCATAAACACTTTGAGGCAAGGTCAAGACACCTTTTTTGCAGCCACAGTGTGTTTTTGTAAAAAAACCGACGGGGAGGGGGGTTGAAGTCAAAACCTGCGGGCTTTATGCCTCTGAACTCCCCAGCAAGTAGTTGCAGCTGTTTGGGGACTTTTAAAGAGTAAACATCGGGTTAGGCTTAAAGGTTTTGGGGTTTTAATGATTACAGATAGTCTATGCAGCCCTTAGATTTGAGGTGAAAACACAAAAATCAACTATGCACGGTGCGTATTTGATACACATAATTTGTTGTCATAACCACACATTGATGGGGTCACACTAAAATGCCACGAGACAGAACAGATCACTAAGCAGCAGTTATGCTTCAATATGGAACAATACCAAAAACATGTGATGCTTCGCTGATGTGTCTAACCTCATAGTTTTCTGACATTTACTTCATGTGTAAAGCTCCACTGACTCTGCTGAGCTCCACTCCGTGCCTCCTTTGGTTTCGCGATGCCGTATTAATTTTTGAAAGCTCACATTGGTGTGGGATATCCCCTGCTTTATTTGTGATTTATGAATGACCAGAGGCAGCTCAGTGAGCAGTTTGTCTTTGTGAGTTTATGACGGGACGGTTTCGTAAATGAGCCTAACCATACATTTCTAAAACACCAGTCTGTAAAAAATGACCCATAACCCTGGTACTGTCATATCCACGGTGGGTGTGTGCTGTCCAGATCACATTTACTCCTGTAAAACCTAATAAATTGTTTAAACGTAGCCTTGGCTCACTTGTGGTTGTGTTATTCAGAGTCTGGATAAACCCATTATGACAGGTACTCCTCTCACACACAATCATCTTTTAGTAAGTCTAAAGCATGGAGATTCTGAAATGTTAAGGTTCAGGAGCCATTATATCTTTTGCAAAACGTTATTCATAAAGGAAAAAAACAGAAGGCATAAGCCAGGTATTAAACTGTGTGGACCCTAACTCATATTTTATGATTAATAACCTCCCTTGCTAATATCCCTGAGATAAGAACTTTTCTTTCCTCAAGAAAACAGTCCCCTATGGTTCTCCCTCTATGAAGCTTTACTCTATCAATAAAAAGCACAATGCAGCGTTCCTGCAGTCATGCTTCACAGGGACACAAAAGCCCATAACTCAAGCTGAGCCCATAAGTTATCTTGAGCCTAAGCCCTCTTTCACTGAACAAGTCCAGCTACAATATTTAGTTCAATATGTGGACTGTGACACTGTATCTGCTATGAAGGAGAGTGTATGAAACATTAATTAACATTAATAACATTAATAATAATCTGCAGAGCCTGCAGAGATTTAGATCCAGCCTCTGCAGGAACATGATGTAAAGAGAGGTATCAGATTGCACACCTAAGTGCACCATCAGTTTTTTGTCCATTCCTCCCAGATGCACAAGAGATGCCCGGTTTAATCTGGTGAACATGACAGTCATGCAGGATTCCAAAAACTCAAGAACTGGGTCAATATCAATGAGTGTCAGCAAGAACTCTTCTCCCAGTTTCACATAGAAAGAAGTGAAGAGATAAAAGAGCAGCAGGGGGTCAGCACTCCCATTAGCTTTTGGCATCTTATCAGAAACAGGAGAGAGAGCGTTAGTTTATTAGACTAAATCCAGACTCTGCTCAGACCTCTGACATAAGGGGGCCCGTGGGCGGTCGCTGTAATCCTCCTATTTTACACTTTATTAGTTAATAATAGTAATTTGTCATTTTATGAATTACTGATAAAATTAATGTTGAGTGTATTGAGGATTTACATTAAACAAATCTATCTAAGATGCTACAATCAATAATGAGCCTCGTGCAGGATATTTAGGGGGTTCTTGAGTACTGGAGACCTACTCTCAGGAACTTTAAAAGGCTGACAGCTTCAAAAACGGGCCAAGGGGCCCAGCAGGTTTAAGATTTTTTGATTTTGAACTTTAAATGAAAAGAAAACGTGAAAGACAACAGAAGACTTGACATCATCAAGTTCAGATATCTGGATTAGTTTCTGACACCGTCTTGAAGATCTCACTTCAGAACCTCTGACCCGGTACCCCATGGACTGCAGCTTTTTCTTTTGATCCAGGCTGGTTGGATAGAGCAGGTTTATCTTCATTTGGAAGTTTTAATCTGTAATTCTTGTTTAAATATTAGCAGGTCGAGTTTATTTGCCTTTATGGTCTGCAGTGATTTCAGTTTGCATTTTATGACTTACGTTTTAGACCAATGTGTCTCATTTAGCGTTTGGATCACCTGTCACTTCACTCAGCACTAACTTTAAAGAACTTAACAACACTGATTGTTTTCCATGACAAACTCCTACTTCGTGTTCTGTTCAGGAGTGAATGAAAGCTGTAAATTTAGAAACCTTTAGGGAAAACTCGAAATTCTTTGTGCAGAAAACATTTCCCCTCCTCAGGCTAATGTGTGCCTCTCTGTTTACTTTAAGTTACCATCATAAGCTGAGGGCTCATTTCCTAAACATTAAAACCTGCAGATTATGAAAGGTTGTGTCTGTTACTGCAGGGAAGTCTACTGTAGGCAGTAAGGGAGTCCGGCTGTGGGTTTGCCGGTACCGCTGAGACAAGCAGAGGCTTGAAGCAGCAGCTTAATGCATTGTCCAATTTACACCAGAATTTCTGATTTATTTTTCTGTCTTGCAATTAAAGCAGGGGAATATATAAAGAGAGGAGCTTTCTGGATAATTTAGATAAACACTGTTTATGTGAGCAAATACGCATACTCGTACTCGGCGTCTTCCGCTTTATCCAGGACCAGGTCGCGGGGGCAGCAGACTCAGCAGAGACACCACCTCCAGCTCCTCCGGCATTCCCAGGCCAGCCGAGAGACATAGTCCCTCCAGCGTGTCCTGGACCATCCCGAGGAAGGCGTCCAGGATGCATCCGGTATAGATGCCCGAGCCACCTGAACTGGCTCCTCTCGATGTGGAGGAGCAGCGGCTCTACTCCGAGCTCCTCCCGGATGGCTGAGCTCCTCACCCTATCTCTAAGGGAGTGCCCGGCCACCCTTCGGAGGAAGCTCATTTCAGCCGCTTGTATCCGGGATCTCTTCTTTCGGTCATGACCCAAAGTTCATGGCCAAAGGTGAGGGTAGGAACATAGACCGACCAGTAAATCGAGAGCTTCAAACATGATAACCAGATCAGCTCTGGAAAGAAGCTTTGGTCACAGTAAACTGAACAGTGAATCAAACACTCAAACATAAAATTACCTTTCAAAAGTATTTACGCCCATTGTATTTTCTTTAGAGCAGCTCAAAAAAAGTATCACATAGTTCTAAAGCAAAAGGAAACTGGCACATGGTATTTACATTTTTACTAAATACAAAAGTCTGAAAAGTATGGTGTGCATTTGTATCCAGTCCCCCATTATAATATGAGCTACAACAACATTTAATTTCCCTTTGGGATTAATAAAGTATTTTTGAATCTAAATTTGAATACTCTGAGAGCACTAAATAAAATCCAGACAACCAGTTGCCTTCAGAAGTCACTTAAATAATCAGTATAAGGTGTGCAAACTTTACAATGCAACACCTGAGATGCATATGTACAGTGGCTGGGAAAAGTATTTGTTCATTTATTCCCCATGCTATGTATTTAATGAGAACTTAATGTGATAGACACAAAGTAGCACAAAATGCTGAAGTGGAAGAAAAAGGACACATGGTTTACCAAATTAAAACCTGAAAATTGTGACATGCTTTTTTTACTCTGACACCCATAAATGAAGTCCAGCTCAATCAACTGGTATTAAAAATTCGCCTAATTAGTAAACAGAGTCCGCCTGTGTGATTTAATCTCAGTATAGATCCAGATGTTCTGTGAAGGCATCAGAGGTCTGTTAGAGAACATTAGTGAAGAAACATCATCATAAATTTCAAAGAACACAGCAGCAGAAAGTTGTGGATTAGTCTAAAGCAGGGTTACGTAATATCCTAAGTTTTTGACATCTTACAGAGCTCTGTTAAATTCATCATCAGAAAATAGACTACAGCAGTGGCTTCAAGACTCAGGACTAGAGCAGAGGTGCAGCTTCCAGAAAAAAAATCCACAATTTTACACTGCTTTGTGTTGACCTATGTAAGGATTATTCATCTGTAAATATTATTTAATATTTTATAATAATATTTTAATATTTTATCAAATAATATTTAGGTCTGTTAAGGGTTGTCCTGTGAATAACAGCCCAGTAAGGCAATGGTATTAGGACAAAATTGAAAGGTATGAGCCAAGCTCTGACATTATTGAACAGCATAAATTCTGCACACACATGGAATGAATTCACACAATTTCTTAAAATACAAGAATTTCTTAACAAAAATAAGTCAACTCAAAGTCAAACATATTTTAATCAACAAACACTTTACTATGCTAAAACAATCCAACTAAACTACCAAGCAGAATTAAAGAATAGGGAAGACTAATGGGCTATGTACAATATAAACAAGTTGATTAAAAAGATGATTGAAAATCATGACCAAAACAGTGATGCAACATTACCATGCAATGTTTATGTTTGAGAACCAAGGATTATCTTGAAGAATCTGGAAATGAAGTTAAGTTAGTCTTGGAACCAACTTAGACAATAATCAGCAAACGTTTAGACAACCATTCACAATGCAAGATCAGGTAAAATATTATTTTAATAAAATAATGTTTTAAATAATGATCTGCTGAAACATTATGAAGGGAGTAAGAGCCAAATCTTTCTGGAGAAATGGGTCTTAATGGTGTTTACTTAGTTTTCAAATTTAGTAAAATGATGTTTAGGGACTATTATTTACTGGATTGAAAACTAACAACCTTTCTGTTAAATACTATTTAGTAGCAAGCACGGGTTCTTACCGGTTAGCAGTTGAGCTAATAAAAGAAGCTGATAGCTTAGCACCAGGATCAAACACATACCTTTAAAATACCAGGGTTAATAAAAGGGTTAAAATGCTTAAGCGCGGACGGCGCGTTATGATCAACCTTCTGTGTTTAAAATAACCCTTTAAATAAAGTTTTTCTTAACTTTAAAAACACACAAACAAAGAACACAACCTGAACACGTGTGCTGCAGATATTCTGCTAGCACCAAGACAGTTGAGTTCAACACAAACAAAACCAAACTTCATAAAATAAAACGTTTAGATCATTTCAATCTAAATCTTTCTATTATTGTTCTGCCCAAACCTAACCTCTGACCATGCTGAGGAAAAGCTGTCCGGGGTGGCGAAGTTTGAAGAAACGTCCACAGTCTTTAAACGGTTAACCTCTTTAGCTGTGGGGAGTGGCGGCCGTTCTGTCGGCCGGCCAAAACTGCACGTTACTGTAACCACGGTGATGCGGCTCCTGTTGTCCTTCTCTGAGACAGAGAAAACCGCTCCGCTCGGCTTCGTAGAGACTGCATCTCTGTAGGGAACTTCTCTGGGACAGTCTGCTTCTGCAGGCCTCAGAGAGAAAGTAAGCATTGCTTACACCTTAATTTCCCCGTTCCTGAATGAAAATACCGGATACACATACAGTATTGCATTCGTACTTAACTTTGCATATGGTCGATGATCGTATGACATCCTTGGATCCAGTTGAAGAGTTTATGTCTGTTTGCCAGCAAAGAGACATTAGCGCGCTGTTCCTCTCCGGCCAGTCTCTCAGCAGAGTCCCGGGTGGAAGAGATCGGGCCATTAGAAAGGGGGTGCCTTTATACAGCCAGTGGCATCATGGGAAGTCCGCTGTTACCCCCCAATTCCTAAGTTGTGCCAGAAGTAGGTTAAGGCAATTTATTTTGAAAGTTCCAGAAAAGTCCGAACTGCATTTCCTGTTGTAACTCATGGCTGTGGGTCCCAACACCTATCTTATAAAATTTTGACTTTTTGTCTGTTAAGTGACAAATTAGTTTTGTGAATACATTATTAGTAAATGGTAAACAGCTTGTACTTGTATAGCGCTTTATTAAGTCCAAGGACCCCCAAGGCGCTTTCCCCTACAATCAGTCATCCACCCATTCACCAGAGACAGAAGTGAGACTGTCATACAATCGGCGCCACCGAGCTCTCTGACCACCATCAGCAGGCAAGGCAGGTGAAGTGCCTTGCCCAAGGACACAATTGAGACAGAGAGAATGGGGCTTCGAACCGGCAACCCACCTGTTACAGGACAAACCCCTACCACTACTACGGTCACTCCTAAGTATAATAATAAGTTAGAAGTTACTTCCAGGGAGCAAGCAGTACTTCACGGTTCACTTTGTTGTTCTATTTGTTCCAGCCAGAACCTAGAAGGGTCAAGCAGAACAGTACATCTAATCTGAAATAATTTATCCCACGACTTAATTTCCTCATCTTAGATTGTAATAATGAACGAGAAATAAATTACTTTTATTAATGATGGCTAAAATGATTAAAAAACTCAACTTACATATACATTTACATGATTTGAGAGTTTTGGTTTTGTGTCTCAGTCCAGTAAGTCCAGAGAGTGTCAGATTCGATCACCATTTATTCTAAGGTTAAATATACTGACATGACTGTAAATATCTGCTTATATAATAACTACTCTCCACAGTTAGAACAGTTATTATATCAGATAAAAATGACAGATTGAGGCAGATAAAACATTTCCAAATGTAACTTTTTCACAACATAAAGCTTTTAAACCAATACAGTAGAAAATCATCTGATCTAAAATGCTGCAGCAAGAGTGCTGATGAAAATTAAAAAGAGAGATCATATCTGTCCTATTTTAGCCTTCCTTTATTGGCTCCCTGTTAAATCCAGAATGAAAATTAAGATTCTCCTTCTAACATATAAAGCCCTTAAGAAATCCATCAAAGATCTGATTGACATATATTCATAGCAGAGCACTTTGTTTTCAGACTGCAGGTTTACTGGTGGTTCCTAGAGTCTCTAGAAGTAGAATGGGAGGCAGATCCTTTAGTTATCAGGTTCCTCTCCTGTGGAACCAGCTCCCAGGTTTAGTCCGTGAGGCAGACAAACTGTCTACTTTTAAGGCTAGGCTCAAAACTTTCCTTTTGATAAAGCTTATAGTTAGAGTGGCTTAGGTTATCCTGAGCTATCTCTGTAGTTATGCTGCTATAGGCTTAGGCTGCTGGAGGACATAATGACCACTTTCACTCTCCCTGCTACATTCTCACACTTCTCTCCAATTTTGCATTATTTGCCGTTATGTCAGCTTTTAACTTTATGTTCTCTCTGTTCTTTTTCTTTCTAGAAGCTGTATTTGAGCTGCATTACTCAATCACCTTTTTTGTTAACACTAAGTACAATTTAGTACTCTATTCAGAATACTAAAAAGACATCTAAATTTCAAGTTAGAAATTAGCATGTTTTCAACAATTACGCTAAATGATTTATTATTTAATAAAAATAAAAAAAATAATAAAAGAGTCACTAAAACAAATAAACAAGGGTGAAAACATAAAAGCAAAAGTATGCAAATAAAAGGCAGACCTGCCACAGAGGAAATGTTCACTCTATGAGTCAGAAGCAATTCAATACTAAAGCTGCAGAGATGGCAGAGGAGGAATTTGGTCATAATTTAACAGTTATCAAAAGTAAGAAACATCCTCAGTCAGAAGGTAAGTTCCTCTTATTATGAATTAAAAAAAAATTATATTCTACAGCTCATCTTATTCTGCATCTTTGCCTAAGTATTAATTCTGATAATGTTTTTTTTCCTGCTAGTGTCTTTAAAAGAGTAAAAGTATCTTCTGTGTAAAAAGTAAAGCAAAGGAAGTTCTTTTCAAAAAGAACTATGAAAAACTCTATTACACAGTTAAAGTCATAGGAACATTTGTTTTCCTAAGAGATTTTCAGTTTATTTTGAATATAATACTTGAACAATGTTTAGCAAAATCATTTCAATCAAATGCTCAATTTGAGTGAATTCATTCAGTAAAGAAAAACAGAGAACATAGAATTATTTGTAGAAATTAAAGGTACTGTAAGGCAATCTTATAAGGTATGCTGTAACTCTATATGTTGATCATTGTTGTAATTCATTGGCTTCCTGGTCCCAATTTTTCCCTTGCTTTTACTAAATATTTGTTTGAGCCACAAAACCTTTAAGATGCTTGCATTAAGGATAACTTATCAAGCTTTAAATGATCAGTTATATATTTTTTATTTTATGGGTAAACTAAAACTTTAACAAAAAGTGAATATATTTTTGTGATTAGAGCATTCCATATTTCTGGAAAATGACGAAAAAAAATACATCAAGTGTTGCCTACTGACAAAATTGGATTTTGCTTTTATTTTACTATTTGTGTGATTCTGTTGTGTTTTAATGCGGTTTCTCTTTGGAGATACAATAAAAAAATATAATATTCCTATACTTAGCCTCTTTGTTACCCTTAAATATTAAAACAGTGCTAAGTTTTCTAGCATTTTTGGCCAATGTTACTTAGAGCCACTGGAGGGCCTAGATGTCCAAATTTTATAGACAATTACTCTAGAGTGAATGACATGACACGACACAGAGGCACATTTCTCTTACCTCAAGTACAAAATGGGAAAGACAAGAAAGCATCTCATTCAAGAAAGACAGATGTGTGTTGATCTTGATTCCTCAGAGGAACATCCCCACATCTGCAACCAGAGCAATGTTTAAATTATATTCAAGTTTGACTTCACTCTGAATTTCTTGGACAGCCATCAAAAATACCATTAATATTGGAATAAGAATGCAGTGTGATGGCTCCAATATTGATTAGTGATTCTTTTGTAATCTGCCGCTTCCACATACAATGTGGTCCAGTTCAGCATTTCATGTGTGCAGACCGATGCTTGAGCTAACTGTATGACCAGCATATATTGTGATTGATTAGCCAATTTAAAAGATCCTAATCAAATTTTACCATCAGTTATGAATAACTAATTTCTTTGCAACATTTACAATGGAATGTGTTTTATAAACAGTAAATGCTTTTAAGATCACTGATCTTCTAACCTTTCAGTTAAAAATGAGAATGAGGCCGTGTATGAAGAAGTAAATCAGAACAAAGAACCAGCCCAGGGTAAGTAGAAACAAACACAATGTATTTCAAGGTATATATATTAAAACATAAATATTAAATCTATTGTTATTGTCCATCGTTATTAAAACAGATTATGCTTCATTTATTTTTAAGAGTTTACCTGAAGATGTCATGGTTCTCGATATGGATCTGATCCACATGCAGAAAACATTCAGGAGAATCTTACAGATTTTAGAAGGTTTATTCTCACAAGGGAAAATAACGGTGAGAGAACCAGGCCTGGCGATTGCCAACTGTACAGAGAAGGGGAGGACAGGCAAGTCCAGAGTGAAGATATGACTTTTGTACTTAGTAGTACGTGTTGCTTACTGGAGGAGATGACTGAATCGCCAGGGGGAAAAAGAGATGTGGAGTCTTGGAGCTTAGGACTGGAGATGACTTAGAAGATGGGTTATTCAAGGTGGGAGGTTCCCGGGGAGTCCTGTCCAGCTCAGTCCGAGATGTATAAGATAATGGTGTGGAGCGCCGTTTGGAGGTACTTGCATGAGAGCAGATTGGAGGGTAACCAGGGTTCGTTTGTGTTTTGGGCCGGCTGATCGTGGAGTCAGGAAGCTGACAGCTTGAAGTTTGTCTAGAGAGGGTAACTGGAGACTTGAACCTTGATCCTGAAGACTCCTTGTCCAAGGGTCAGGAAACTCCCTTAATCCAGAAGTCAGGAAACGAAGCCAGGGCTTGAAATCACCCTGAGAAGGAGGACACACAAAGATTAGTAGAGGCTCAGAGAAAACAAAAAGCAGAGGTCTGGCAAGAGTCTGTTACCACTGTTGGCTAACACTCAGGTGGATATGGAACACCTGTCACCTCTGCACTCATGAGCTCCGACGCCACCTATGGACTGAGCAAAGTAAATAGCAGGCAAGAAAAAACAAAAACAGAAATTCCCAGATCCTGACAGAAGATCCCTGTTTGGATTAGGTGACTGGTATAAAATGTCATGTGAAACACATTTTTCTCATTTTCTTACCCTGAAAGTATCAGATCCAAAAGATTAATATTGCAAGAGTGTGAGCTAATACAGGCCTCTGGGAGATTAAGTTTCATCATAACAAGCTTTCTTCTTGTTCTTGTTGCTAAACAAACTTTTCAGCTAGAGTTGAAGATGCTGTGTCTGTTAACGTGCAGAAGTGGAATGAAAGAGTTCAGCAAACTCCTGACACAAGTGGTAAGTTTAAAAAACTAAAAACTAAAATACAATTTATTATTAATGTTTTCACTCAAAGAAAACTAGTTTGCAGTTAATGTTACACCGCTTTATATTAGTAAAGGAAATGGAGTTGCAAAGGCTTTAGCTCACCTACCTTCCACTGATTTTATTATTTGCTTCAATAAATGTGGAAACATTGCATTCCCCTGCAGCAGCAACAGTCAGATTATTTGTTATAAAACTGGTGCATTCTTGACAAATCCAGTTAATTATGTGGTTAGCTAACAACACTTACAAATAGAATGATCCAACTGACTGTGCCTATTTCAAGTCTGTATTCATTAACTTACTTAATGGACATTTTTCAGAAATGTACATATGATCCCTGTTATTTAACAAAATATCACTACTCCTACAAATATTACTACTGCCCAAAATTATTTACACCCCTGGCAGGTTAAAGTTCAAGATAATCTTAGTTTTACAAAATGTTTCTTCTACCAGAATGTCCAACCTCCAAGACTTAGAGATTCTCACCAAAGATAAATCAAAATACAACTTTAAACATGCAAAAAGCATTTCTTATGAGGACAAAAACTGTTAACGCAATAAAAAAACATTTCAAATGTAAATCTGCCAGGAGTATGAATAATTTTTAGGCAAAACCACTATTAATGGAGCTCTACAAAATCTTAAAGAATGTCCGTTATTTCCTCAAAAAGATGCTTAATGCTTTGTGTTAACTTCAAAGAACGGCTTTTATCTTTTTGATAATGAAGTATAAAGATTATATTTCCAGCCACTGACAGACGGAAAGGGCAGTAGACGTTTCTGCTGCTTCAGAATCTGACGTCGCTTAATGAGGGGCTGAGGAAAGAAAGGGAAAACCTCACAGAACTGATAAAAAACATGGAGAAAACCTGGAATGAGCTCAATGTCAGTCGAGCTCAGTGGAGCATTGATGCCTATTGTCCTAAGAAAGCTGGAGGTATGTTCAGATCTTAGACAAGTGGTTTGTGTTATTATTATCATTATTTTGAGTTCAAATAACTACTAATAACATTATGGAGTTATGTTTAATTTTTGAATGCTTTAATTTCAGTGAGAAATTGCACTTCTTGCCAGATAGAGTGGTTACACCGATCTCCCAGCTGTTATGTATTTGATGCAAGAGAAAACTGCAGGACCAAGAATTCAGACCTGCCTGTTGTGTCTGATCAAACTGAAAAGGTAATGTTAGAACTCTGGATTGAGAATGAACACTGAGCAAAAAATGTTAACCTCCAATAATTCTGGATGGTTGATTAATTTATTTTTTTCAGTGAATATAGAGACAGAGGGTCATGTAAAAGTTTAAATTGGTCTAATTTTCTGGTGTTCTCCTCAGGATTATGTCAAAACAATCAGTCTAGCTGGAGGAGACCAAGGATCCACAATCCAAGGATACTGGATCGGTCTCAGAGCTGAAGAAGGGAAATGGAAATGGATCGATGGAAGTGATCTGACCAATCAGTGAGAGACACATTATTTCTCAAACTTTATATAAAACAAATCTATCAGCCTTGATCTAACAGATGTTTTTCCTTAGAGCCTGGATACAGCAGCAGCCTGCAAATGATGGTCAATGAACCGAGAATGGAGATCAGAGAGTTGTGATGTAAAGAACGCATGGATCTGTGAGATGAAGGCTTTATCTGTTTAAACATGAAATATTTAGACTGAGACTGAGACAAGTTATCTGGAAAATAAATAATGATTATATGAATAAATTCAAAGTTTAATAGATTCATTATCTGAAAATGAGTGTATCTCATATTTATTGTACACACATGTGTTTTAACTTTAAGCCTGATTAAAGACGCCAGGGTTCAGAAAAAGTGTCTCCCTTTAAGTGCAACAAAACAGCTGTTCATATGGAAAGTATTTGGAGTTCTGAGGTTTTCTGGGTGCAGTTTATACAGTTTATTACCAGATTCATGGACAGGATGACTCAGTTTCATGTTTCCTCATCTGTTTACTATTGATAGTGTTTGAAGGAATTTTAAATTACCAGACTTTAGGAGGTCCACTTTGTTTTTAACTTTCTTTAATGGTTGGGATCATAAGTGTACATATTTAGATGCTGTTGCTTGTTTAATTACAGGGGTTGGACAATGAAACTGAAACACCTGGTTTTAGACCACAATAATTTATTAGTATGGTGTAGGGCCTCCTTTTGCGGCCAATACAGCGTCAATTTGTCTTAGGAATGACATATACAAGTCCTGCACAGTGGTCAGAGGGATTTTAAGCCATTCTTCTTGCAGGATGGTGGCCAGGTCACTACGTGATACTGGTGGAGGAAAACATTTCCTGACTCGCTCCTTCAAAACACCCCAAAGTGGCTCAATAATATTTAGATCTGGTGACTGTGCAGGCCATGGGAGATGTTCAACTTCACTTTCATGTTCATCAAACCAATCTTTCACCAGTCTTGCTGTGTGTATTGGTGCATTGTCATCCTGATACACGGCACCGCCTTCAGGATACAATGTTTAAACCATTGGATGCACATGGTCCTCAAGAATGGTTCGGTAGTCCTTGGCAGTGACACGCCCATCTAGCACAAGTATTGGGCCAAGGGAATGCCAGGCTATGGCAGCCCAAACCATCACTGATCCACCCCCATGCTTCACTCTGGGCATGCAACAGTCTGGGTGGTACGCTTCTTTGGGGCTTCTCCACACCGTAACTCTCTCGGATGTGGGGAAAACAGTAAAGGCGGACTCATCAGAGAACAATACATGTTTCACATTGTCCACAGCCCAAGATTTGCGCTCCTTGCACCATTGAAACCGACGTTTGGCATTGGCATGAGTGACCAAAGGTTTGGCTATAGCAGCCCGGCCGTGTATATTGACCCTGTGGAGCTCCAGACGGACAGTTCTGGTGAAAACAGGAGAGTTGAGGTGCACATTTAATTCTGCCGTGATTTGGGCAGCCGTGGTTCTATGTTTTTTGGACACAATCCGGGTTAGCACCCGAACATCCCTTTCAGACAGCTTCCTCTTGCGTCCACAGTTAATCCTGTTGGATGTGGTTCGTCCTTCTTGGTGGTATGCTGACATTACCCTGGATACCGTGGCTCTTGATACATCACAAAGACTTGCTGTCTTGGTCACAGATGCACCAGCAAGACGTGCACCAACAATTTGTCCTCTTTTGAACTCTGGTATGTCACCCATAATGTTGTGTGCATTTCAATATTTTGAGCAAAACTGTGCTCTTACCCTGCTAATTGAACCTTCACACTCTGCTCTTACTGGTGCAATGTGCAATCAATGAAGACTGGCTACCAGGCAGGTCCAATTTAGCCATGAAACCTCCCACACTAAAATGACAGGTGTTTCAGTTTCATTGTCTAACCCCTGTATGTCATAGAGAATAAACATAATGTCTGTCACTCTTCTTCCTGCCATTTTTCCTGTCAGACTGTTCATCAAACATCTATGAGCCCTGCTTTTGTTCCTAAGCTGTACATAGATGATCATAATTCTGTTCAAATTAAAGCAAACGATCTGGTTTTGGAAGTAACTCTGTCTCTATGCGAGCATATTCTCCTGAGTTTCTGCTGTAGGTCAGATTGTCCTACAGATGTCTTTTTGTGTTCGTTTAGCTTGAAAAAGTTACAGAAAAAATGGAAGAAATGCAGAAGCCTGAGAAAACGTTGCTGACATGCTGTGGAGTTTGAAATCATCCCCAAAAAAGATAAAGCTGGGAATGTTTCTCAATAGATCTCTCGATCTAAGCTAAAACATCAAAATAAACAAACAAAAACTTTACCAGACACCATTTTTTAAAATTGGTATTGACCTGATGAGGTTTGAAAATTTAAATGTCAGCATTGATTCTGTCAAATCATAATAGTTACCAGATTTTTATGATTTTAATATAAAGGTAAAAAAGTGTAAATTACAAATATCCAGCCATTTGACTAGCTATATCATTTAATCACAAAGCAATAATTAATCATTTCTAGATTTTAATTTGTAAATGGAACATTTGTTTGCCAGAACAACGAACGAAAGAAATGTCATTAAAAAAATCATTTGAAAATCATTGCCAGTGTTTTATACAGTAAATTTTAACCAGAACAAACAAAGCAGCCACTGCTTGATTCAATAACAAGCAAACTGATCCATAGTAAAAATATAAATCATCTGTATTTTTTTATACAACATTTTTTTTTTTTTACACTGTCAAAATGTACAGGTTTTAAAGGGATTCCAAGATTTCATGATGCTAAAATTGCAGCTGAAAGTCTTGCTGTCAGTCTCTGCCAACTTTGCATTTCTAGATGAAAAATTTTACCCATTCTTCACAAAATACCTTTAACTCAAGTTCACTAAACAGACAGTAGCTATGACCCTATGACCCTAACCCTATCTGCTGATAGAATGGTAGAACCAGGCCAACTCAGCACCCAGCGGCCGGACCCCTTTGCTACTACTAGCTGATAGAGAACTAGTCTCGAAACGAAGGGTCATAAAACTCTGAGTGGGAAACCCATGGAAAAAGACAGGGCCATAAACGGTGAGACAATGGAGATGGGCCGAAACTCAACACGAGGCTCAGTTCACAGCTTCAGCCTACTTTAAAGTCCACTTTTACTCCAATTGATTCAGCACTCGTTCAAAAACACAGTGAACACACTGACATTCAAACTTTAGAGTCCACAGTGTTAGAATATTAAGCATAGCTGTTCAATAACGTTAATAACTTAATAACTAACTGGTGGCAGTCTTAGGTCACCATATCTACACCTCCTGCCCAGACTAGCGAGAAAAACAGGATAATAACAAAAAGTATTAAATTACTTGTTGATTTTACCCTTCATTGTGTAGCAGAATGACAGTTTTACCTTTTTCCCTGACAGAACAATGCTCCCTGTAAAACAGCTGTACAAGCTGTACTTACATTAACAGATAGAAACGTGCAATGTTGGTTAGGTCACCACATAAGTTGCAGAATTAATTTTTGGAACACAATATTAATAGCTACTGCATTTTCACTTGAAGGCTTTAAAAGGAACTACATTAAATGAAATCACTGTTGTCTACATTTGGGGATTGATATGGAAATCAGAAATAGTTACGACATAGTGCATCTCTGACTGCTCGTCAATATCAATGGTGTGGTCGTTGTCTTCATCTGGAACAACATCATCATACATGGGAAGGTTCTTGCCTCTAATAGTGACTATGTTCTGTAGGATCTCACAAGCCACTATGACATCAAGCACCCCTTTTTGGGCTGAACCTGAGTCTGAAAAGGCATTGTAACTAGGCCTTTAGCATCCCTATAGTCATCTCCACCTGCCCTGCTGTGACCGACGTTATAACAGTGCTGCTGGCCAGCCACGGTGTTAGAGGTCAGCAAATATGGCTGGCAGGGGTATCCTCTGTCCCTGAGAAGGTAGCCTTTGTAATAATAAAGGGCCACAATTCATATTTATATATAGGAGGAAAAGGTTTAAAGAAATATGATATATATATATGGGTGTGGTCAGAACCACCTGGAACTTAACCAACTCAAGACTGTGGAGATGATGGTGGACTTTCGGAGAACACCAACCCCACATAACCCCCTCAACAACACTGTGTCTACTGTGGACCACTTCTGGTTCCTAGGAACCACCATTTCTTGAACCTAAAGTTTGGTCTTCACAGATAGACAATGTTTTGAAGAATGTCCGGAGAGACTGTACTTCCTGAGGCAACTCAAGAAGTATAACCTTCCACAGGAGCTGCTGGTCATCTTCTACACTGCCATAATTCAGTCTGTCCTGCCTTTGTCCATGTTAATAATTTATTTTCATCAATCAACAAAATGCAGTGAATGAACAAAAGAGAAATCTAAATCAAATCAATATTTGGTGTGACCACCCTTTGCCTTCAAAACAACATCAATTCTTGTAGGTACACAGTTTTTGAAGGAACTTGGCTGGTAGGTTGTTCCAAACATCTTGGAGAAGTAACCACAGATCTTCTGTGGATGTCGGCTTTCTCACATCCTTCTGCCTCTTCAGCTTCCACATTTCTGATTATATGGCTACATCACATATGATCTTCACAATACAAAACCTCATTTACCCGCTGTGTCGAATACATTTCTATTGATTAAGTGTATTGAGGCCTAACTGCACATAGATGCTATGGACGGACTTCCTATTCACATAGTCTCCTTCATTTAGTGAAGGAGCAGTGATAGGAACGTGAGTGCCAACTATGTACCCCATTATGCCTGGAAACCCTTAAAATGTGATATAGACTAAATTATTATTTTCACTGAAGTTCTGTGTAATTCTTTTTTTTTTTAGTCCAGTGGGTCTGTGAATGGGGAACACCACAAAACTGTACAATAACTAAGTGCAACAGTAAAATTCCTGACTGCACGACATACAGTTGCCTTTGAAATATTTTCTGCATCACCTATGTTATATAAAAAGCGGCCTTCGACCTAAAAATGAAGTGCAGCACAAAGAACTGAGAGTGTGCCCTCGTTGTGTCATACGAGCGATGTGCAGGCTGAGAGTATCATTCAGGTTTATTATTGACTGTGGCAATAAAATAGTAGAGCTTTAAAATATTTGAATCCAGAAAATTATAAGATGTCTGATCACCCTCTACCGTTCGAGTTTTCCGTGGAGTAGTTGTGCTCCAACGTCTCTAGACTCCTCTGAAAAAGATCACGTCATTTCTGACACTTTTGTTGTGCCAGATCCCAGCTAAAAAATAGACCCAACCCAGGGTTAGTTCATTAAACCCTGCTACCGAGCAGGATTGGTTCATGGAGTATGTTGCAGGTGTAACTTGACACAGGATAACGGCTACCTAGTTTTTTGAAACCGAAAACCCAGGGTATGCACATACTTACTGCAGAACTTACTCTGAGTTTTCACTAACCCCACTTTCTGAAACGGGACCCTGGTGGAGTAATTCAGCGGGTTTGGTATGTATAACCTGCCAGTTCTTTAGATCCCCTAACTCTTTGCCTGTAGGAGTGAAGATGTCAATTTAATGTGCTTTTAAATGGAACTTAGAATAATTAAATATTCTTGATTTACGAAACCACGTCTCCTCCCTCTTTTAGTGAAACGAACCTGTGCACCTTACCTGTGCTGTCATTTATTTCCTTGGGTGAAATTCTCAAGGTGGTGTTGTTGACAACTTTTTAGTGCTGCCCTGACTATAGTGGAAATGGTGATTAGGGGCATAGCACCAAATACACTATTTCATACCCTTGTGTTGCCACATAAGCATTCCAAAATGTGATGCAATATAAAAGAAAACTGAGACCATAGACCTTTCACAAAAATGAGAGTTACAGATGTAGAGAACAATTTGTTGGGTTTTTGTTACAGAGGAATGTAAAAATGTGCCTTTGCTTTTAAAACTGACAGTCACAATACATACTTTGTGTGCATTAATGTCTTCATTTAACAGGAAAACACACTCCTTTTATTACATGTTATGTTAACTGAGCATGGCGAAATGGAGGTAAGAAGCAGACTAAATCCATAATACAGGCATTATTTTCCTTAGAAACAAAGGGTAGACGACTAGATCTGTGACCCCTTTGGAATAAACGTGGAAATTATGGCATTGTCTAGTGGAGGTTTCTGCAACTTTACAATTCTAAGAGCCAATTTTGCCTTCAGTCCAGCTAAATAAAACTCATTTAGAGTTTTAATGTCTTGTTTAATGTTACACAGCCTTTTGAAAAAATACTTTTGATAAATATGTACTATAGGAAATTTGTTCGGTTTAAAAGGTCACCATTGTATTTCTATATGTAGCTTTTAGTGATTTTTTTATATTCCAAATACTACTGTACTACTATTCACAGAATTCTGATTTTTTTTTTATATATATACAATTTTTTATATATATAATAAAAATTATATATTTTATATATATATTTATAAAATAAGATAACTGGGCAAAAATTTTTTGGGGCATGACTTTAAAAAAATTAATTATTTAAAAGTTACTATTTTATTTTTCCCAAAAAAAAGAAAAATTGAGTTATTAAAATTTGATTTTCCGCCACTATAAAATTTTAACCCTTTAAAAGGGGAAAAAGAAACCCATTCCCTTTACTTTTTTTAAGTTTTATGGTATTTTAAAGGTTTCTATAAATTTAAAGATTTATTTTCAAAGGGTTTTCACAAGCCAGTTGCAAAAAGGGGAATTTTTTTTACCCTATTTGGGCCCCAAAAAACTTTTAATTTTTTACTTCCACTTTTGTATTTTTCTTGCCTTTATCTCCCGGAAATAAATTATTGCCCCTTTGTATTTCCCAAACTTTAAAAAAGGAAAATTTTTTCCTCCAGGGGCTTGCATTTGTTGCAGCTTAACTGCTAGTTTTGCCTAAAGCAGGGCCCTCCCTGTTTTTGTTTTTTTGGTTTGTTTTTGGTTAAATGAACATTTGCCCTGATTGGCTTAAAAATAAAAAGCTTACTCACCTTAACCAAAATTATCCATCACTTATGCAATTTTTTTGGGGCCCCCTTGGGACCTCTCTTAACCCACAAAGAAAAAAAAGCTAATTCTCCTTTGGCTGTGGGGCCCCCGACAGTTTAAAAGCAGTTCAATGAGTATTTTTTAAATAAGGGCCCCCATTTTTTTTTCCGCTAAATGGAAAACCACCGTTTGCAAACGAGGGAAAAAAGAATTTTTTTGATTACTCTTAAACAAAAAAAGTAATGACGTTAGTAACACTGTTCATTTTAATCCCCGGATGCTTAAATTGGAATCAAAAGCAAGGGATTTTTTATGTTTTTTTTTTTAATACCCCTTTCCGGGACTAATAGGATGGCTGTCATTTTATTCCCCCTTGGGTTTTATTTAGATGTAGACCAAAAAAATTCCCAAAAAGAACAGAAAAAAAAAATTTCAAAACCCGGCTTTTTTAATTTGTTGAAAAACTTTGTGTCTTTGGGAGCTTTGATGATAAAACTACCTAACAGGCTAACCGTTTCTTACATCTAATAAAGAAACAATTTTCAGTTTTAATAAAAAATTTTTTAAAGAACATTTTTGCCCGGACCAGGGAATCTTAATAGATGCTGAACCAAAACACTTGTTTTTTTTTTAAAAGGGAACTTTTTTTAAAAAGGAAACCTCAAGGAAAAACATCTTTTGTTTAAAAACATGGTCAATGGTTAAAATATTTTTTCCTTTTTTTTTTTGCATGGCAGTTACCCCCTTGAGCAAAAAGGGCCCAAGATTATCCTCTTCTATTAAAATGTCTTCCGTTTAATAACTTTTATACAAAAACAGAGTTGACAAAAATGTGGAACGCATAAAGACTTTAAATGATCGCAAGATGAAAAATACAAAATCGACAAAAGAAGCCAGATCTGAATCAAAACTGGATCTGGGTTTTATCATTTCAACAAAAAGATTCAAACCTTGTGCCGTTTTCTTAACTGACTATTGCTATGGAGCTGGAAAAAAATTTTAGGGGGAGGAAAAAAAAGCTGGGGACCAAGAGGCCCAAGGGGAACTGAGGGAGGGAAAATTAAAAGATAGGATCAGACAGAGGGGAACACAGTAAGAAAAACAGAATATCTAAATGTACATAATAAACTAAGAAATTAATAAACGATAGGATGAACTAAAAAAACAGAAAATAGAGAACAAAAGCAGTAGGGAAGAAACAGCCGAATTCGGAAACTCAAACATCTAGAGATTGTGACATTGTTTCTTTAATTTCAACACTTCTCTATTCTCTGAAGAACTGTTTAACCCAAATAGTTACATACTTAAACTACAAGAGTAATGGAGTTCTCATAACGTCAGAGTAAGAAAACATTATGAAGTCCACAGCCATTTCTCAATGTCATTACATCAACTGTATTTAGTTGTCGTCCCTCAGCCTTATGTTCACCTTTGTGATTCATGCCTACTTTCCGGCACAGATAAGATTTTTAGGGAAAGTAAGAGTGCTCACAGTGTCCTATTCTGTGTGCCACTAAGCGGTGAATCATTGATTCAGCATTAGGTTTTATATTTACAACCATTTAGGAAGTTAAGCTCTGTGGTTCCAGATGGCACAAGAGTAACATGGCTCCAAAGGCTGGTTCTTGTGCTAGAGAAGTGTATTGAAATCACTTATCTTTAATTAAAAACAAGGAAAAGAAAAGGTTGATTGTAATTTATGTTTTTAATTTTAGATTTTCTGGCTTTTATTTATGCTATTTGTCCCTGAGTGCCTTTGTGCATAAGTCCTTGTCTGCTGTTGGCTGATGCTGTTTTAGGTTTAAAAATAGACCGTATATTTTACCCACTGCTCGAGACATTTTCTAATGAGATAAGCCCAAAAACTCTTTAAAACAATATTAATGTTAACCTTTATAGCTCAGCAGGTTGTCTTACAGTTAAACCCAAGACACAGTAAGATACCTGAGTATATCTGTGAAACATAACTGGTTTCCACTTACTGAAAAGACCACTTCGAACTAAAATGACCATGTAACTATGTCCAGTGACAAAGGTAAAAAAAAAGCACTTAAATGTTTGGGAGCAGAAGCTTTGCCAAGCATACATCCATTTTCTGTGCTGCACTGTATATACTGTGATTTTTACAGAGATGTATCTGTAATATTCAGGTTATCTTAGAGTCACCAGGGCTGACCTTCCCTCTGTCCATGACTTGTACAGGTCTAGGTTCCAGAAAAAAGGCAGCTAACATCTCTATCGACCCCGCACATCCTGGACACAGGCTGTTTGGGATTTAGACTTTTACCTTCAGGGCAGAGCTACAGAGCGCTAATGGTGAGCTGCCACAGAGACAGTTTCTTTCCCCAGGCTGTCTCTCTGTTGAACACAATGATCACCTCACAGCCAGGATAGTCAGCTACTCTGCTGTGAAACAAATAAGCATATTGCACTGTAAAAAAGAAAAGTTGGCAGAACTCAAAATTATAAGGCAACAAACTTAAGAGCATTTTTCAGTTTAGGACTTGCTTTTCCAGTTCATATAAATGTAGCCGTGACCAAAAATTTTATATTGGACAAACTAAATCACAAATAAAGTTATACTTTTTAATGAATCCCTTACTGTCCCTCGGTGGAGAAATGTGTCCTCTGTTTTTTTTACCCATCCCTTATTTTTCAGGGAGCTGTGGGCTGCACACACCAGTGGCACTTGGGGAGCATTCTGGGGTTAAGGGTCTTGCTCAGGGAGCCAGAGTTATAATCTGAGCCAGAGGAGGTTCATTTTTTTCACAGATTATCTGTCTCAATTTATACTGGACTAAAGACATAGTTACAGTTTTAACAAATAGGTAAAAAAATACAATTTACAAAAGTTACCTACTGCAGCTTTAAGATATTGTCCCTAATATGTCACACTTATAGTTTAAGGTTTTCTCGTACTCGTACTCGTACTCGTCGTCTTCCGCTTATCCGGGACCGGGTCGCGGGGGCAGCAGACTGAGCAGAGACACCCAGACGTCCCTCTCCACAGACACCTCCTCCAGCTCCTCCGGGGGGAGCCCCAGGCCTTCCCAGGCCAGCCGAGAGACATAGTCCCTCCAGCGTGTCCTGGGCCGTCCCCTGGGCCTCCTCCCGGTGGGACGTGCCTGGAACACCTCCTGAGGAAGGCGTCCAGGAGGCATCCGGTATAGATTCCCGAGCCACCTCAACTGGATCCTCTCAATGTGGAGGAGCAGCGGCTCTACTCTGAGCTCCTCCCAGATGGCCGATCTCCTCACCCCTAGTAGTTTGAAAATTGTTTTTTATCCTAAAAAAAAGGGAGTTGTTTTTTCACTGCGCTCCATCAGAACCAACCTTTCCTCTTCTCATATACTTAAAAAAACACACTTGTACATCATGCTCCATGTCCTACTTATTTAAGTGTTTTTACACATTGTGGTTGTTATTTGGATTGGCATTAATATAAAATGTGAGCAATGGAAACCAAAGTGAAATTCCTTGTTTGTGCACACAAACTTGGCCAATAAAGTTGATTCTGAATTCTGTAATTGATGCAAATATCTTTTTTAGCTAAAAGCAGAAGAGTTTTTTTTTCTTTGTAAGAGCTGTGAGTATCAGGCTTGCCTCAGAGGAAATAACCACTTCTTCTGAATGTTGCTCGGTTGGTCAAGTCCAGTGGAATTTCAGTTTAATTGCCACGTCATTTTTAAAAGACAAGAGATGGCAGAGGAGAATGTTCACTATGCTGCAGTGGTCTTCAAAAATAAGAAACAACCACAATCAAAATGTGAGTTACATTTCTTTACTTATGCATCTGATAAGAAAACTGGTACAAGTGATTTTAATTATTCCTGGGTCTTCTTTGATTATGAAGTCATTCTTAATTGCAGTGTGGATAGATTTTAATGAGTTCTTCTCTAAAATGTGCAGTATTAGTGGCGAGGGATGTAAAAAGAAAGGAGTAAGTCCCTGAAAATACTACATATACTAACTTAAACACAGAACAACTAAGAATAAGAGTCCATCAGCGCTTTACTTTGTAAGGACTGTGGATTTGTTACAACAATCCACACAGAGCCACAGGTGTGTAAGGTATGTTTGATGTTACATAATAAAAATTGTTTTAAAAGGTATAGAATGTCCAGCTGTTATCTTATAAATTTCCACTCTAATAACTAATAACCCAAAAGGTCTGTGTTCTCTTCAAAAATTAAATTTTCCATCTGATGATCAGTCCATCTCTATAATGAGCATAATTTTAGAACTCAGGTCATGATTGAAACATTCTTTTTTAGGCTGTAAATACATATTACCGGAATAAATATGCTGAATCATACAGAGAAGGTACAGCAAGGAGAGACGCTCATCCAGGGCATTACAATCCCAAGTACTCAAGCAAGGCAACTCGACTTCTCTTGCTTCTTGAACAAGATTAGGCAGCTTCTTTTGTTTCTTGAAAAAAGAGAAGAAGTCCAGTTGTCTTCTACTTGAGTACTTAAGACAGCAAGTAAAATTCTTATTTATTTATATTTCAATTATTTCAGCTCAAAAAAAGGAAGAAACTGTTTACGATGAAGTTAAGGTGCGAAATGAAACAGCTCAGCAGACATCTGACTCCAAAGGTAAGTTGTAAAAGAATTTGAATTTTATTGATTTTTATAAAGATTACTTTTACATACTTCAGTCCTATCAGCAGATAGCCAAGGCCCCTTAGCCAGCGCGGAGCCACCGAGGGTAGCTCCCCGTAGCAGTCCTCCAGCAGAGCCCGCGCAGCCGGGGCCTCAGGCCGGCTGGGTGACGGTACGTAGAAAGATAGTCCTAGATCCCAGCCCACAGGTCACCACCAACCCGTCTGCGGTTCTAACAGATTTTCCCCGCTCAGCGACACACCCGCTGACAAGCCAACTCTGGTAATTTGCAGCTCCATAGTCAGCAAACGTGGAACTAGAGACACCAGCGACCATAGTAAATGTCTGACAGGGGCCAGAAACGGGCGACATCAAATCCTACTTGAAATGCTGGCTAAGGTAAACGTAAATACAGTAGGCATTGTAATTCACGCTGGCGGTAATGACACCCAGTTACAGCAATCGGAGGTCACCAAAGTTAGTGTGGCTTCGGTGTGTAAGTTTGCCAAAAACAATGTCGGACTCCGTAATTTCTCTGTCCCCCTCCCCTATTTAACCAGTGACGGGACCATGTTTTAGCCGCATGCTGTCATTCAAACCGCTGGCTGGGTCTAGGTGGTGTCCAGAATACAATGTCGGTTACATTTGATAAACTGGCGAAACATTTTGGGGAAACCTGGTCTGATCCGAGAGACGGCAATCCATCCCACTTGGATTGAGCAGCTCTTCTTTCTAGGAATTGGCCGAATTTATTAGTTCTCCAAGAACTCTGAAACCCAGGGTTAGACAGGAAGAGGGTCGTAGGTTTAACACTCCTTCTCTGCAGCTTCTTACCCACCCATTAACCCTATTAAGATAGTGTCTATCCCACGGCCAAAAAACTGAAAGATTAAAAAATAATCTAAAAGGAGGAAATAGGAAAATTCATAAAAAAAAACAATCAGACAAAAAAAAAAAATAAAACAATTAAATGTGTTCTAAACAAAAGATCGTCTCTTCAAAGACTTTTTGTTAGGACCTGATTTCTGACAATCAGTTGATTTTTTTTTTGCCTCACTAACCTGGTGCAGCAAGAGGTTATGTTACTATAAAAACAAATCCTACTAATTTTTAAAATTTTCACATTCCCCGAAAAATGGGGAGGAGGAGGGTAGTAACCATCTTTTAGTCCCTTTATTGATTAGCCCCGACCAATCAAATTTCTACAAAAATCTTTTTAATATTTAACCTTTGTTTTTTCCCATCCAATTGTAAACCCCTAAAACCACTTCTGTTTTTTGTTTTTTTACCGTCCACCAGGGGCTTATCTCAATTTTTTTGATCGTTTTCAGACCTTTTTCTGATTTAGTGTTAAAAACAGAAAGGTTATTATAGGGGGGTTTTAAAATTCATGTTGACACTGAAGTGATAGCCTAAAAAAAGCCTTTAATGCTATTTAGGCCAATTGGCTTTTTTCTCAGCATTTAAAAAACCCCACCCACCTTTTTCTTCATTCTGGGCCTTGTGCGACATATGGCATTGAGGAAAAAACTAACAATTTTTCTAACCTGTGGTCGACCCTTTTCTTAATAACCTTTCAGTTTAATTTAACCGAGTACTCCACACCTGAAAGAAAATGTCATTATAGTAGATCATTATCAGACGATGCTGTAACAATAAATATAAAATATATAAAAATATAAAAAAGACACTTCGCCAAGCCAGAACACCTTATTTCTCATCATTAATAGAAGAGAACAAGAATAATCCTTGGTTTCTCTTTAGTACAGTTGCTAAACTTACACAGAGTCATAGCTCTGTTGAGCCATCCATTCCCTTAGCTCTCAGCAGTCATGACTTTATGGGATTCTTCTTAAATAAAATAGATTCTATTAAAAATAAAATCTTTGACATACTCCCGAAGATGATTACTTCATCCTCAGCAAGTGAGACAACCTTGGAAATAACTGTAGAACATGATCTGTGTTTGGACTGTTTTAATCCTGTGGAGCTTCCTGATTTATCAGAAATATTAGCTTCATACTAACCTTCAACTTGTATGTTAGACCCAATCCCAACCAAATTATTTAAGGAAGTGTTCCTTCTGATTACCAGCCCCATTTTAGATATGACTAATCTATCTTTAGTAAATGGATATGTACCACAAGCTTTTAAGCTAGCTGTAATTAAACCTTTACTTAAGAAACCTTCGCTTGATCGAGACCTTTATCCAATCTCTAAATAACTAACTCTGACTGCACTGTTCAATGATTAGGATTAATTGGAATGTATGTACCTGACTTTTGTGAAGTGCCTTGAGACAACATGTGTTGTGAATTGGCGCTATATAAATAAAACTGAATTGAATTGAATTGAATTGAGTTGTACAGACTAAAAGGGGACATATGATGCAAAATCAAATTATCTAGCCCTGAAATTCATTTTGTTGTGTACTTGGAGTCTGTAGGAGTGCAGAAAAGTTTAATTCATTCTCTAGGTGCTGCGTAGATATCTATATATTGTGTTTGGATCATATTTTTCAATCTGTTCAGTTTTCTCCATTCCCTATTACCTTTTTTAAGTTATTACATCACACGAATTTCGCTGATCCTCCATTTTTATTTTTCACTGCGATTCTGTAGTCCAAGCTCAAGTATGCTGAAGCTGCAAGTGGATCAGTCTAAATGTTCGTTTGTTGGGTGTTTTAAAAGTTGTTTTAAATGCATGCACAATATAATAAAGCCATACTCCATATATACATATCCATGGTAATTAAAAAAAACTAAGAAAAATCACAATTTATTATTAACGTTTTCACTTAAAGAAAAGGAGAGATGCTGGTGTAAATTCTCACTCATCCAGGACGTGACCATCCTAAGTACTCAAGTAAAAGGCAACTGGACTTCTTCTCTTGCTTTTGTTTCTTTTGTTTCTTGAAACAAGAGAAGAAGTCCAGTTGTCTTCTACTTCAGTACTTAAGACAGCAAGTAAAGATTCCTAATTATTTATATTTCAATAATTTCAGCTCAAAAAGAGGAAGAAACTGTCTACGATGAAGTTAAGGTGCGAAATGAAACAGCTCAGCAGACATCTGACTCAAAAGGTAAGTTCTAAAAGAATTTGAATTTAGTTTAATAATTGGGCTCTCAAACTCTAATCCTTGTGGTGTTCTACAGGGGACACTTTTGTAGCCTTTAAATACATTTTGTTGTGTACTTGGACTCTGTAGGAGTGCAGAAAAGTTGAATTTAGTCTCTCCAGGTGCTGCATAGATATCTATATATTGTGTTTGGGCTTCGGTGTGAGTGTGTGTGTACCAAATGACCGCTGGAGACAAGCACCAGCCCTCCTCAACCCTAAAGGAATAAGTGGTATAGACACACGCTGTCTTCAGGTCAAAACTTTATGCTCTGGATGATTTGAGTTGAATTATCCATAGCATGTTTTGATTTAACCCTAACCAATAAGAGGGAAAACAATATTAAGGAAGATATTAATGTATTTACTTTTTTGTTCACTGTTGCATTTGTAATGTGTTTTTATGGTATAATAATGCTTACTTCATTAAGCTGTTTAATCATACTTGTTTTTGCCTCAGCAGGACTTTCATCAGAGAAGGAAGCAGCAAGAAGACGTCGCTACTGTCAGACGTTGGTTTGTTCTTTGGCGGCTTTTTGTATCATTCTGGTGTTGGGAATCATAGTCATTGTTTATAGTAAGTACTGTTTTAAAGAGGAAGAAAATGATATTTATACTATCAAGAACTGCATTAAATAATTTGACTTTTATTATTATGGGGCTTTAAATATAACTGCAGCACTTTGCAAAAGATTAAGGCCAATTTAAATTATTTTACCCACATATTCTAAACAAATTTAAGATTACACGAATAACTGGAAAATGAGGATGTGTTATAAATGGAGTCAAAGGAAGCTGGAGGCCAGTAAAACTCAGAGCAAAGCTTTGTGGAGTCATGGATTTTTTTAAAGTAATTTGGTTATTCTGATTAAAGCAATTTATTACCCATATTACCCACAGTGATGGGAAAATAATGCAGAAAAGATAGTAGATTTGAACTCTGCTAAAATATTTTAAAAACAAACATTACCTGTTAAATTACTACTAAATAAGAATCATATTTTATTGTTATTTTGCAGTTTTATTCTTCTATGAAAAAGAGCTAAACCAGCTGAAAGCAAACCAAGCAGAAAACAAGAACTTAACAGCCCTCAACAACCAACTCAGATCAGACTTTGAAAACTTAATAGACCAGATCCACAACCTGACACAAGTCTACAATGTCTTAGAAAGCAAGAATGAAAATCTGACAGTGGAAAACCAGGAGCTGAAGAAACAAAACCAGGAGCTGGAGAGAGAGAAGAAAACCCTGAAGGAACAAATTGAAAACCTGCAGGACACTCAGAATGAGCTTAACGTCAGTCGAGCTCAGTGGAGCATTGTTGCCTACTGTCCTAAAAAGACAACAGGTAGGATCAGATCTTACATGTAAAAACAACAGACAATAACAGCAATTTCCAGTTAAATATGTACTTGATGGTCTCTGTTGTTTAAGAGAGGAAGTGTAACCCTTGTCAGGAGGGCTGGAATCCCTTCCAGACCAGCTGCTATGCATATAATAATGCAAAGAATCCTCATCAGAGAAGCTGGGATGGAGCACAAGAAAACTGTAGAGAAATGGCTTCACATCTGACTGTTGTAGCTAATCAACACGAAAAGGTAAACAGCTTCTATGAACCGAAACTATATTTTATGTAGAAACTGTTCATTATGTATGTAAAGTTTTTAAATGTCTGTGCTTATTATTTGCATCTTAATCTTAGGATCACATCAATGGAATAAGTCCTGTTGAAACAGGAATTAACGGATACTGGATTGGTCTGAGAGCTGTTCAAGGAAAATGGAAATGGATCGATGGAACTGAACTAGCCAATCAGTAAGAGTCACTTTCTTACCCTATGAATGAAACATCAGTAAACTTATATCTAACTATCGTTATTCTTCAGGGAGTGGATAAGACATAATGCAACTGATGGTCAGTGTGTAACTTCTCTCCAAAATCAAGAATGGAGATCAGTTAGCTGTGAGCTGAAGAATGCCTGGATCTGTGAGAAGAAGACTGTATCTCTTAATTAGGTCACATTTACACCTCCATAGGACATTATAGAATATTTTCATGTGAATACAGGCAACATATTAAGACAACATTTTGCTGTTTTCATCTGTCAGCCTGAGAAAAAATGTCTGTTTGTTGACCATTTTGTTTGTAAAATGCTCAGGCTTTCAAGTGCTGAGAGAACATGAGCTTACCCACATTTACCCAAAGTTATTTTTTTATTCTTTGTCAAGTATGTTAACATGTTCTTCAGATTTTTATGGATCTTTTTTAATAAGCAAAAATTTGATCTTTTGACTGTCCATTTTGTCTTAATCAAATTATCAAAAAATTATGCAAGAAGAGAAAATACTTCACGACACTGTGCATGTTAAACTGTGTAGAATCATACTTATAGTAACAACCACTGTCTAGACTGAAACACAAAACTAAAAACCACAGTGACTCGGCAGATGTTCCTAAATGGAGATGCTTCAGTATGGCTTCTCTTTTTTTAAACCTGAGTTCTCGCCACATGCTTTTCATCTCACACAAGCTTTATGTTCTGTGATTAACTTCACCCCAATCCAGAGCAATAAATGAACTAAAAATGAAATTTATGCAACAAAGAAAAATCATTTTATGTGGTTAGAGCTTCACTAACCTGTGTGAAACAGTTACAGTGAATTCTCACTGAATTTGTTGCCATAAATATGCTGCTGCTGTAAATCAGACTGATTTATTTATGTTCGTATTATTGTTCTCATTCTTTCAACAACACCTGATAACAATAAAATGCTGTATATATTTCCTCTCATTATTTTGAATGATCACATTTCAGTGATATTTTTAATAAAACTGAATGTCACAAGAACAACTAATTTTTTTTTTTATTTCACATTTATGTAATGACCACTTTCACTCTCTCTGCTACATTATCATATTACTCCCCAATTTGCGTTATTTGCTGTTATTTTAGCTTTTAACTCTATGTTCTCTCTCTGTATTTTCTCTTCTAGAAGCTACACCTGACCTGGTTTAGCTGTGGCACCTTCCTGGAGGGGGACATCGGCCAAGCTGCTGGTGCCAATGACTTAATGCTCAACTTATACAGATGATCCACTTGGCGCTGTCTTTCAGTGTTTAACCCACTCTCTCCTAGACATAGCTAGCTGAACTTCTACTGTGACTAACTGTATGTGCTCTCTTCCATCCTCTAGACTTAAAAACTGGCTCAGAGCTTCACTAACCTGTGTGAAACAGTTACAGTGAAGTCTCACTGAATTTGTTGCCATAAATATGCTGCTGCTGTAAATCAGGCTCATTTATTTATGTTCGTATTATTGTTCTCATTCTTTCAACAACACCTAATACTAACAATAAAATGCTGTATATATTTATATGAGGAAACCCAGCAGATTGCATCGAGTCACTGACTTGATATGATGAATTGAATCTGACTGCACTGATTGATAGTTAGGATTAAATTGAATGTACGTACCCAACTTGAAGCTGTATGATTTGATTGAATTGACTTTGTAATTTGCCTTGAGATGATATGTGTTGTGAATTGGTGCTATATAAAAAAAACTTAACTGAATTCACAGAGCAGAACTTCTTTCTACAAATGAAAAGTATATATAAATAGATTTGCTACAGTGTACTTTTCTGACAAAAGGATGCCAATGTTTGTAAAAAACAGATTCTGTTTACACAAAATAAAAGGCAAATAGTAGATGTGTGTTTAGCAACAGAATTAGATCCAATGTCTTTCTTTGACCGAGTTCTATATTACTATAGTATATCAGCTTTGGGCCTACAGATAAGTATTATTGCACAGAGCAGGACTACCTGGGCATGCAGAGTTATCCTCAGAAGAAGACAGTAATAGGAACAATCTGAAAACAGGGCCACAAGCTGAAAACATTGTATATTAAATTCCTTCACTGTTGTTCAAATCATTTGTAAAATTGAGCTCTTGTATATAACCAACAAAGGTTATTGTTCACCTTCTGTTGAAACCCTAAGAGTCAGAAATGGAAAAAATATGGATCAGTGACTGTGCTTTTTCAGTGTGTAGTTTTCAATTCAGTTTTATTTATATAGCGCCAATTCACAACACATGTCGTCTTAAGGCACTTCACAAAAGGCAGGTACATACATTCCAATTAATCCTAATCATTGAACAGTGCAGTCAGAGTTAGTTATTTATTCAAACTGGATAAAAAGTTTTTCTATCTAAGGAAACCCAGCAGATTGAATCCAGTCAGTGACTTGCAGCATTCACTCCTCCCAGATGAGCAGAGTAGAGACAGTGGACAGTCACTGGTGTTGACTTTGCAGCAACCCCTCATGTAGCGACAGTGGAGAGGAAAAACTCCCTTTTAACAGGAAGAAACCTCCAGCAGAAACAGGCTCAGTGTGAGTGGCCATCTGCTACGACCGACTGCGAGTTTGAGAAAACAGAGCAGAGACACAAAGAGAACAAAGAAGCACTGATCCAGGAGTACTTTCTATGGGAAGGAAAAGTAAATGTTAATGGATGTAGGTCCTTTAGTGGTTTCACCTAGGAAGAAAAAACAGAAACTCTGAGCCAGTTTTCAAGGTTAGAGTCTGAAAGAGAGCACATAGAGTTAGTCACAGTAGAAGCTCAGTCAGTTGCCATGTCTAGGAGATAGAAAGGGATAAACACTGAAAGACAGGGCCATGTGGATCATCGGTGGAGGCTGAGCATAAAGTTGTTGGCAGCAGCAGCTTGGACGATGCCCCCCTCCAGGAAGGTGTCACAGGTAGGAACCAACAGTAAACTGAAGTGCTCTGTTAGGAATATATGGAACAATCAGATCTCTGATGTATGATGGAGCTAGATCATTAAGGGCTTTATATGTGAGGAGGAGCATTTTAAATTCTATTCTGGATTTAACGGAGCCAATGAAGGGAAGCTAAAATTGCTGCAGCATTTTGAAACAGCCGAAGGCTTTTAACTGCATTTTGTGGACATCCTGATAGCAAGGAATTAAAATAGTCCAGCCTTGAAGTAACAAAAGCATGGACTAGTTTTTCAGCGTCACTCCTGGATGTCATTGTTTTCGGAGTAGTTCTGACCAACATACAGAAGTACACTCCGGAGAACAGAAATCAGTAAAATAATGTTTATTGTGCGACAAGCAATCAGGAACACGAATGAGTGAATTTCTAACTGTATGGAAGGAAGGGGAAGAGATCTGGTGAGACAAGGAACTAAAATGAGGCAGAGCTAATGAGAAATAACGAAATTGAATAAGTGAACGGTTTACTAAGTAGATGCAGTTGGATCGCCAGGGGTTGAGGGATTTGGGGTCTCGGTTTATGGAGCAAAGTTCATTCTGATGTTTCTTCTGGTGCTGTTTGAAGTAGACTGGAAAAACCATGTAGTCGTCCAAGATGCGGATGCTTACGTTGGAGGGTGGACAGGGTACGCTTAATGTCTTGATACAAGAAACGGAGGAACCAGGAAGTCTGCCAGCCAGAGCAAAAACCAGTTGAAGTCAGTAGTTCAGAAAACGAAGGCCACAAAAAACGTAGGAGGTCTTCACCCACAGTACTTCTGGAATTGAAGTCTGTGTTCAGCAAGGTAATTCCAAGAATCAGGGCTTCAGCCTGCGAAGGAGCATAAACAAAGTTACTTAGAGCATGAAACCGCCGCTTAGACTAAAGGTGGCTGAGTCCATTACCACTGTAGGCAAACACTCTCACGCCCAAGTGCTGGCAGCCTCCTGCTTAACTACTCCTCCATGCAATCAGCAGAATACGACGCACCTGTCCCCCAGCGCACCTGAGAACTCCATTACCATCTGGGAAACTGAACACAATGTTCGAAGCACAAAATACACAAAACACACACCAAAACCCCGACACTGGATAGGATATTTCTAGTTTTGCCATGTTCCGGAGGTGAAAGAAGCAAATCCTAGAAACCTGTTCAATACGGGATTTAAATTACATGTCCTGGTCAAAAAAAATTCCAAAGTCTTTTACTTTATTACCGGAGGTCAATTTATGCCATCCAGGTTAAGTGATTGACTAAGCAGTTTCTTTTCAAAGACTCCAGTCCAAAGATGACAACTTCTGTCTTGTCTGAATTTATATGCAGAAATTTTTAAGTCATCCAAGTTTTTATGTCTTCAAGACATGCTTGTAGTCTATCTAACTGGTTGGGCTTATCAGGATTTATGGATAAGTAAAGCTAAGTATCATCAGCATTACAGTGAAAATTTATCCCATGCTGCCTGATTATTTTACCTATTGGAAGCATATACAGGGGTTGGACAATGAAACTGAAACACCTGTCATTTTAGTGTGCGAGGTTTTGTGGCTAAATTGGACCAGCCTGGTAGCCAGTCTTCATTGATTGCACATTGCACTGGAAGAGCAGAGTGTGAAGGTTCAATTAGTATGGTAAGAGCACAGTTTTGCTCAAAATATTGAAATGCACACAACATTATGGGTGACATACCAGAGTTCAAAAGAGGACAACTTGTTGGTGCGCATCTTGCTGGCGCATCTGTGACCAAGACAGCAAGTCTTTGTGATGTATCAAGAGCCACGGTATCCAGGGTAATGTCAGCATACCACCAAGAAGGACGAACCACATCCAACAGGATTAACTGTGGACACAAGAGGAAGGTGTCTGAAAGGGATGTTCGGGTGCTAACCCGGATTGTATCCAAAAAACATAAAACCACGGCTGCCCAAATCACGGCAGAATTAAATGTGCACCTCAACTCTCCTGTTTCCACCAGAACTGTCCGTCGGGAGCTCCACAGGGTCAATATGCACGGCCGGGCTGCTGTAGCCAAACCTTTGGTCACTCATGCCAATGCCAAACGTCGGTTTCAATGGTGCAAGGAGCGCAAATCTTGGGCTTTGGACAATGTGAAACATGTATTGTTCTCTGATGAGTCCACCTTTACTGTTTTCCCCACATCCGAGAGAGTTACGGTGTGGAGAAGGCCCAAAGAAGCATACCACCCTGGCTGTTGCATGCCCAGAGTGAATCATGGGGGTGGATCAGTGATGGTTTGGGCTGCCATATCATGGCATTCCCTTGGCCCAATACTTGTGCTAGATGGGCGCGTTACTGCCAAGGACTACCGAACCATTCTTGAGGACCATGTGCATCCAATGGTTCAAACATTGTATCCTGAAGGCGGTGCCGTGTATCAGGATGACAATGCACCAATACACACAGCAAGACTGGTGAAAGATTGGTTTGATGAACATGAAAGTGAAGTTGAACATCTCCCATGGCCTGCACAGTCACCAGATCTAAATATTATTGAGCCACTTTGGGTGTTTTGGAGGAGCGAGTCAGGAAACGTTTTCCTCCACCAGTATCACGTAGTGACCTGGCCACTATCCTGCAAGAAGAATGGCTTAAAATCCCTCTGACCACTGTGCAGGACTTGTATATGTCATTCCCAAGACAAATTGACGCTGTATTGGCCGCAAAAGGAGGCCCTACACCATACTAATAAATTATTGTGATCTAAAACCAGGTGTTTCAGTTTCATTGTCCAACTCCTGTATATAGTAAAGAGAATTGGCCCAAGTAATGAACCCTGTGGTACTCCACAATTAAACCTGGCATTTGAGGATGATTTATCATTTACATGAACAAACTGGAATCTGTCAGACAAATAAGATTTAAACCAGCCTAGCGCTGTTCCCTGATCCCTACAGCATATTCCAGCCTTTTTAAGAGAATATTATGGTCGACTGTATCAAATGCAGCACTGAGATCTAACATAACCAGTACAGACACAAGTCCATTATCTGAGGCCTTAAGAAAATCATTAGCGACTTTCAGCAGAGCTGTTTCAGTGCTATGATGAGCTCTGAAGCCTGACTGAAACTCTTAAAACAGATCATTGCTGTGTAAATGCTCACACATTTGATTAGTAACTATTTTATCAAGAATTTTGGATAAGAATGGAAGATTGGATATAGGTCCGTAATTTCTCAATATCTCAATGTCATCTCAACCGAGCCAAGGTTTCTTAAGTAAAGGTTTAATTACAGCTACCTTAATAGCCTGTGGTACATATCTATTTACTAAGGATAGGTTGATCATATCTAAAATGGGGCTGGTAATCAGAGGGAACACTTCCTTAAATAATTTGGTTGGGATTGGGTCTAACATACAAGTTGAAGGTTTAGATGAAGCTAATATTTCTGATAACTCAGGAAGCTCCACAGGATCAAAACAGTCCAAACACAGATCAGATTCTACAGTTACTTCCAATTTTGTCTTGCTTACTGAGGATGAAGTAATCATCTTTGGGAGTATTCAAATTATTTTGTTTTTAATAGAATCAGTTTTATTTAAAAAGAATCCTATGAAGTTATCACTGCTGACAGTTAAGGGAATGGAAGGCTCAACAGAGCTATGACTCTGTGTAAGTTAAGCAACTGTACTAAACCTAGGATTATTTTTGTTCTCTTCTATTAGTGATGAGAAATAAGGTGTTTTGGCTTGGCGAAGTGTCTTTTTATACAACAGTAGGCTATTTTTCCAGATTAAGTAGGAATCCTCTAGGTGTGTACAGCGCCATCTTCTCTCCAATTTTGTAACATTGTGCTTTAAAGTACGCAGCTTTGAATTAAACCAGGGAGCCAGCATCCTATAAATAATTACCTTCTTTTTCAAGGGGACTGCATTGTCTAATGCACCACGTGGTGAGGAAGTAACACAATGAAAAAGAGAATCAATTTGTGAAGGGGAAGAAACAAAATGCGCCTTCGGGTTGGGGACAGGTCTCTGACTGTCTTTTCGGCCTATGGGCCGACCGGTACTGCGGAGTACCCGGCCTTCTTGGCGTCCCTGTCGGGGGTGCTGCTCCAGGGGACTCCATTATTCTGCTTCAACGCCCACGTGGGAAACGACAGTGAGACCTGGAGAGGCGTTATCCGGAGGAATGGCCTCCTCGATCTGAATCTGAGTGGTGTTTCATTATTGGACTTCTGTGCTAGTCACGGATTGTTCATAATGAACACCATGATCAAGCATAAGGGTGTCCATCAGTGCACTTGGCACCAGGACACCCTAGGCAGGAGGTCGATGATCGACTTTGTTGTCGTATCGTCAGACCTTCGGCCGCATGTTTTGGACACTCGGGTGAAGAGAGGGTCTGAGCTGTCCACTGACCACCACCTGGTGGTGAGTTGGATCCGCTGGAAGAGGAGAAAGCCGGACACACTTGACAGGCCCAAGCGCAAAGTGAGGGTCTTCTGGGAACGTCTGGCAGAGCCCTCAGCCAGGGATATATTCTTTTTTTTCCTTGGGAGGTGTTCCAGGCAAATCCCACCGGGAGGAGGCCCAGGGGATGTCCCAGGACACGCTGGAGGGACTATGTCTCTCGGCTGGGCTGAGAGAGCCTTGGGCTCCCCCCGGAGGAGCTGGAGGAGGTGTCTGGGGAGAGGGACGTCTGGGTGTCTCTGCTGAGTCTGCTGCCCCCGTGACCCCGTCCCAGATAAAGCGGAAGAAGACGGCTACGAGTACGAGTACAGATTCTTTAAAGGTTGTTACAGCATTGTCTGATAATGATCTACTATAAGGACATTTTCTTTCAGGTGTGGAGTAGTCAGTTAAATTAAACTCAAAGGTTATTAAAAACGGTCTGACAGGACAGGGTTAAGAGTAAATATTGTTATTTCTTTGCACTCAATTTCATATGTCAGCACAAGGTCCAGAGAATGAAGACAAAGGTTTGCTAATGTTTTGAGGAAAGCCAGTTGAATCTAAGATAGCATTAAAGGCTGTATTTAGGCTATAACTTCAGGGTCAACATGAATGTTAAAATCCCCCACTATAATAACCTTATCTGTATTTAACACTAAATCAAATAAAAAATCTGAAAACTGATCTAAAAATGGAGAGTAAGGGCCTGGTGGATGGTACAAAACAACAAAGAGAAGTAGTTTTACTGCTTTGCAATTTAAGTCTGACCACTGTGTATCAAAAATAGACCGACTACAACAAAGTGGTTTTACCAAGTTAAACCACAAGTTTGCCATTTGGTGTTGGTGTTTAGGTGATGCAAAAATAATAAAAATAAAAAAAACATTTACATGTAGGATAAGAAATTTCTTTCAGTATCACTAAATGTCTGAGGTACCTTCTGATTATGAACAGAAAGTTTCAGATGAATAGTCCTAAAATTGACACATTAAACAGAGATTTGTTTTGGGGCAGTAAATTTTTTATATTTTTTTGTCAAAGAACAGATAAGGATTGTTAAAATGCTTTTATTTCCATGGCATAACTACAACAAATTCTTCAATGTTTTTAGCATACAAGCCTTCTTTAGAGAGTCTAACAGATAACGATCACCCATTGGTCCTTACAGAGAGAAGGTCAACTGACTAACATGTTCCCCAACCATCAGGTCTTTCATCAATAAAAACTCCACCCCAAATTACTAACACATTAGTACATTGTTGCAAAAACACCAAGAGAAGGCATCTCTAGTCACCTCATGATTTTGTAGCCAAAACTCCAACATGAGTGACGCAACAAGCAGTGACACACAACCACAGGAAAAAAGCCCCAATAAAATGGTATAAATACATTTATAAAATGAACCCAACACAAGCGCGGGGATAGAAGCAAGCGGACTAAACTGTGCCTCCGAGCCCAGCGCCCTCCACGGTGTTTGCATGTGTGTGGTTATGTGAAATATTGTGAGGCAAATGTGTATGACTAAAGTGCATTTAAACCAGAACTGTGGCTGAGGTGTACAAGACCCCACTGCTGTTTTTTTTTAATAAATTATATTTACAGTTTTTATTCTTCCATTTCTTAAGCAATGTTTTTGTTTTGCAATGCTTACAACTGCAATAACTGTGTGGCATCTATTTGTTTTCAAATTCGTGTGTGTGATGTTATGCATGTATGATTCTGTGGCCTTTTCTAATTATCTCTTTGCTGCCCTAATTAAATATCTCTGCCCTTGTTGCATTATCTGCCGCACTGCTCACTGCTACAGCTACACACCATAACCTCTGATCACATAAAATGCAACACATAGTCAAGGATAAACTGATACAAGAGGATGACACCCTTTAGGAGGGTTAAGAACAGGGATAGATAAAAGCAGGACTCCCGCTCCATTCTTTGCTCCTCGCGGTTCATCCCTAAGATGGGCTGAGGGGGGCCCGGTACCGAAGGTGAATGTCACTCTGTATCTGTTCAATTGTATACTCTGTACACTGATCATTTTGGCATTAAATCTTGATTTTATAATTAACCATTTCTCATTATTTCACAAGGTAAATACTTTGCTGGTTTTACTGGTTGGGTCTCGGAACCGGAGAGAAACGGACCCGGTGGTGCACAGGGAGGAAACAGAGTAAAGCTCCCATTTTACAACAGTGGAGGCTCGTCCGACTGTCCAGGTTCCAAATGAGACCAACCCTCCAAGAAGGACCCAGACAGCGGCGGCCGGGGGACCGAGCCTTCAGTACAGACCGCGGTCATCTAAGGTAGGCAGAAAAAGCTGGTAGACAGACTCTTTTGCTGCAAGGCTCGGCTCTCACGTCTCTTTTTTCTGGACTTCCACTGATCCAAATTTAAGTACGGAGTGACATTCACTTAGTCTATATTGTTGTGGAAAATGGTGAAAAAGATGAAGAGGTAAAAAGACGTCAGAGACATGAGATAGAAAAAACTAATCAGTGATTTAACAGCTGGTGCAAATGCATGCAGGTTGTGGGAATGTTTTGGAAATTCATTGAGATTTTATAGGTAAATCATTTTCTCCCACTCTGTCATACAGCAGCACTGCAATTCATAAACAACAGGCGAAGAAAACTGTTTTATAACTGTGTGTGCCTCCCCCGTTTTCTGTTAAAACTCACGAAACAAACCTAGTCTACTCAAGCATGGTGTCAGACTAGATTGAAAATTAAAGAACAGAGAACAGCAAGAGCAGCCTTTAACTAACATAGTCATAATGCTGAGGCCAGTTAAAAGCACATGCAGAAAATTCATTTTACAGGGAAATAATTCCATATTTGACCCAGATCGTGTGCATTTTGGATTTTTCCTCTTTTGAAAGAAGTTAAATTCTCTCCTCAGCTCTGTGAAATGACTGCAGCATTAAACTTGACACAGACATGCAGCTGCCTGAAAACAAAGATAACACTTCTGCACACAGCAGAAGCCTGTCTCTGCTGAGAGCTCTGATAATGATTGTAACTCTACCCTGCATGTGGCAAACTCAAGGCCCGCGGGCCAAAACCGGCCCACCAGAAGTTTATGTGATTCTCTAGAAGTAGAACCTTAGATATGATAACCTTTTCTCTCTCAACAGGGGGAAGTAGGAAAACAGCAGAAGTCAATGTGCTGGTTCAAAGCAACAGGTCCCATTTCTCAAAATCATAAATTGAAGGATAATTTGAAAAATGTCACAACATATTTTGTGCAACAGTGTCAAATCTGCAATTAGGTTAATCAAAAGGTTTCATTAAAAGCAGGACTGGGCAGCGTTCCAGTCCACAGTGCTCCATGGAAGCAAATAATGATTTATTTCACTGACATGGGAGCAGAACACAAAACTGAAGGAAAAGGTTCCTTCTAAAAAGGGAAAGAGGAGAAAATCACACCATAGGAGTACCTGAAATCATGAGATCTGATGATGGCACTAATTTTCTCCAATAAAGATCCAGGGGAAGTTAAAAGATGAATGGGAGTAAAACGTTAATTGGTGCAGGTTTTCAAACCAGCATCTCATGGGTTAGTATGGAGAGCTAACAGAACTATGTATACAAAACGAAAAATTGGCTAAAGACTGCAGACACAAAACTAACCTGGATTGAAGCTCTAACTACGTTTATTTAATTAGAGATCATCTCCAAACACAACAGTATATATCAGTCTACATGAGATACTAACAACTTAACCTACCTGCAGAAATAACATCACACTGTGTGGAAGTTTTGCTGACTGATCATAGGCTGGATCTATGAAACATTATGTGCACAGACCAATTGACCAAACGACCTGAGACCAAAAGACCAAAGTTCTGACCCAGAAAGAAACCCAGGAAAAAAACTGCCCTAATCCCGCCTTTGCTGCTCCATTGGTTGGAGTGACAGTTAGTCACACAGTACATTCAGCCAATCACTGCACCTGAAGTGGTTATTCAGGCCTGCTCCAGCTTTCCCAATCAGGTGTGAGGGGGAGAGCTGGAGACAAAGGAGCTACAGGTTTGTGCTTCCAAACAATTAGTTCATCTCTTTTTGTATTTTGCACTTTTAAACTCACAATATAAAAATCATCGAGATCTGAATACCCTGTGAGCTTGGAGCCATGAAGCTTTCATGCACTGAACTATATATGGAATTGGTGAGTAGTGAACAAAATGTTTTGTTTGTTTAGCATGCTGGTGGTGGTAGCCAATGCTAATTGTTTGATCATCAATTGTTACATGATCTATCTTCTTAAATTCAATATATGTGTTTAAGATAATGAGATAAATGCTGATCTTTATTTTGTCTTAAAGATTTGATTGTGGATATAATTGCAATTATTTCTGTATGTAATTGAAAATTGTCTAGTTAACTACCAGGCTGGTAATTTACTGGTCCTGTTTATTTCAATACAGGCCAGGTGACCCTTTTTAGGGTTAAAGGATGGCGAGCTTCTGACAACTGGCTGGGCCAGGAGAACTTGAAATTCACTCCATACTGGTCTGGTAGGAGGCTGATGGTCCGTAGTATTTCCCCCTCCTTCTCACTATACCGACACACCATACATTATTCATCTCTTCTTCATTGGAAACAAATTGCGCTTGGACATTTTCATCTTAAATATCTGGATAATCAGACCATGAACTATTTAAATGTGTGTCAGTCAGACATTGTGCTGACAGGAGGGGAAATTTAAGATTTTTGTGTACATTCATATGGAAGATCTACTGCACTACTGTGTATAAATACGTTTTGTATTTATTGTTTGGGTTCTATGTATGTTTTTTGTCTTGTGGTGTTCACTTTAATTTTCTCTTCTATAAAAAACAGGGTATTGAAAGCAGTTATTCTTTTGCACTGTTTTTATTGATTACTGACAACAGCTCCAGTAGATGAATTTAGTCTTCTGATATCATATGTTATCTAGTCCTTTAGATCATTAAGTAGTGCTACACTTATGAACCTCACTGACCTGACAATGATAACCTGACACTTCTCCAGACTGGACGGACCGGACAAACAACACCTTTTTAAGGTGGACCCCAAAAAGACCACCTTATTGATTCTTGGTGGAATAAAAAATAATTGAAGCATTCAAAACAGACCTAGTGGAAACAAAGGATTGAGTAAATTATGTGTATTATAAGAATATAAAACGAAAATTATATTCAAATTTGGCAAATGAAATTGCTCTGACAGAGAAGTAAGTAAAAATGTATTTCTATAGCACATTTCAGCAGCAGGGCAATTCAAAGTGCTTTACATTATAAAAACATAAAATCATTAAAAACCCTCAAGCGGATATTCATGACAATCATAGGGAAAAGTTGTCAGTGTGTGAATGCGAATGACTGATTTCATTGTAGAGCGTCTTTGAGGGACCTTAAAAGCGCTAATAAAGGTCTGATGTTCTGATGATCATTGCCAAACTTCTATCTCAATAAGGTTTCCAGAATTTTTCCAAAATCATACAAAGTAAGCAACAATCCTACCTGTATTAAAATACTGATAAAACATAAAGCTCATAGACCGGTCTTCAATTGTTTATAATGCTTTTAAAAACGGGGTAATCCAACTTTTATGTGGCCAAATGTCTGTCCATTTTGTCTATCTGTTTTTGTGATATGAATGTCTGTTTCATGTTATGTAAGAAGTAGGCTATATGTGGCAGGGTAAATTCAATTGAAATTGTTTTCTGATATGAAACTAATTGGAATTTTTAGTTTTTAGGTCTGGGGAAGCAGTCCGGGCAATGGACCACCTGCTTGAAAGGTAAAAACATTTTAAACTATCTGACGCTCTGATCCTCAGCAGTACCATAATATTAGGTCAGTTCTTTATGATAACACGAAAGGAAGTGCCACAAAAGGGACAATCTCTCCCCTCAAAACATGATTTTAATAGATTGTTTGACTTTTTCCAGTCAGGTTCAGAATGATCAAATTAGACTCAAATTTAACACAAGATGAAATGCACCTTAACAGAATTCCTGGACTGGACTGAAATGGAGAAAACTTGAGTTAACTGAAACAAACTTTAGTTACTTGAAATAAATACAAAGTGTAATTTATAGCTGACTGAAACTGTATAGCGTGTTTATAAAACTGGGCAAAACAAACTAAGTTTATAAGACATAACATGCCCTTCATTTTTGTGTTCATCAATTTCATTAAGCCTTCTAAACGGATGAGGAGTGAGTTTTTCCACAGGTATCAGTTACAGTTAAATGTAATTGAACCAGATTTTGAAAATGGTATCTATAGTTGAGATTTAATACTTACATTCACAATTTAAAAAACAAAATCTCTGACCCTTTTAAATCCTACACCTCAAAAAGACCAATCGAGGTATGGAAAGACATAAAACAAGCACTAGAACTAACGAAATTAGCACTTAGCATTATCAGGATTATAGCAACTAATAAAAACTAGGACCCCATTCTTAAATATAATGACTTACTGCATTAGAAAGTGTAGATAGATCTAAATAAAGCTAGATTAGAATAGAACATTCAGAGCCGTTATAATCTTGGGATGAATACGACAAATATTGTTATGGAAAAAGATGATTAAAAGAGAGCAGCATTATCAGGGCCAAAACAGAAACATTTTAGGAAAAGATCCAATGTCCTTCGACCTGATTTTGACTTTTTTTAAGCCTAACTATCATGACGCAATACCAGTAGTGACAGGTCTTAAAAAAAATCTTGGGGTGACACATTTTAGTATGGAAAAGCAATTAAAGGTATAATTGGCAGCACTGACAACTATTTTTTCAAGGGAAAACCCTTGAGATGTCCCCATCTCATTTTTTAAAAGGGTCCTTGCAGAACAGGAAGGTAAACAACATAAAAAATAAAACAAATATGAAAAATCACACAGAAAACCCCACAACATTCTCAAGGCCCAAAAAACACACTCTCACAACCACCAGCATAGCATCATGGCACATACACTTAACATCAAGACACAAAATAGACAACACATACAGACAGAATTCATGCACACAACTCTGTGAGGATTAAGTCCTGAATAAATGAACTTTTTTTCTTACTGAATGCAAGAGCAAGATGTTTTTACAATAATGTAAGTAAAAGGTTAGGGGATAAAGATTAGTTTCTGTGGCATGGCCATAAATAACACCAGCATGTTCTAGGATTGGCAGCAAGAGTTGTGGAAAACTTTTACGAGAGGGAAAATCATTCTCAGAACAATAATGTGACAATTTTAAGGCAACAGGCTTCCAAACAGCTAGACTCAGATTTTGTCCGACTCCAAAAGATGATTTTTCGAAAACTTTACAACAAATAACTGCAGTGATTAAACTTGGAAAAACTTTAACTCATTTGAGACTTACAGCAGGAGGAAAAATGCTGTTACCTCTATATAATTTGAACAGAATAAATCTACCATTGCTTGGACAAGATTAAAATTAATGTCCTATATTAAAACCTGGTTTTCACCAAAGGTGGTAGTTGCATTAAATGATAGTTGATTTAAATAAAAACAAAATTCCTGGCGGATTATACATACCGATTTATGTCAGGTCAAGTTTATTTATATGGCGCTTTTCAGCAACAAGGCACTCGGGGCGCTGTACATAAGGAGGGGCATTGCAATGGTATGGAAAATCAGAGGTAAGAATAGAATAATGCATAAGAAAATAAACTGAAGGTTGGACTGAAAACTTAACTAAATCTTATCTTAACTTATGTTGGATGGCACAGCCATTTATGCATTAATAGGTTCATTGTGGTAGGCAGAAGTACAAATTAATTTTTCAGCTTTCACTACTTGATGCTGCAAAAGGGTGACAAGAGGCCAAGTATCCATAGTGTTTGTGTCAGACCACCAGGTGCTACAAAGGTAGGCTATACTTTCCTTTTTTTCTGAATGAAGTGATTCTGTTTATAACTAATCTATTTGTTTTTATCTTTTCTCCTTATAAACGGGGAACAGCAAGACTGCAATGTCGTCTATTTTTTTCTTTGTATTAATAATCGAAAATACGATGTCAAAAAATGATCATGTGTTGTGAAATGAAGATGACAAAAAAAAAAAGGCTGTTTCACTACCCCCAAGTTTGTGATTTCTTGTTTTGTTTTGTTGTACTGGGGGACTGTATGATCAAACTGTTTATTTTTCAGGCATTTCTGGTCACAAAACTCATGATTTTCCGGAAAGGTTTTGAGAGAAGAGTCGTCCCACTATATTGCCTGATGATGTGAGCGATAACCCTAAAATATTTTTTTTCCTAGGTGAAAAGGCCCTGAAAAGGTGGGGAACCAGCTGGGAAAAAAATGGGGTCCATTGACACATATTAAAACAAACTCTGGGGTTCAGGAAAAAAAATCCAAAATTTGGGGTTTTTGTTTGAGAAGGGGGGGTTCAAAAAGGGATGAAAGATGGGGCCACATGAGTGAAAGGTTCATGGATCAAATGGTAGGGGTTTTAGCTTCTTTTTGGGGCTCTTTTTTTTTTGGGGGGGATTTGGGGTTTAAAAACAATAAGAAGGTTTTGGAGCGCACAAGTTTTTTTTTTTTCTCTAATGTCCCGGGCACTATATGTGTTCAGATCCTCGCAAGTTGAAAAATTTTCTGGGTTTAGTTTCAGAGGGTGAAAACTTAAATTTTTTTATGAATTTTCTTGAGGTGAAATTGGATCTAAATTCTCTTTGGGATGGGAACTGAAGCCAGCATGTGTTGTGAGTCTTAAGTGTTTGTCTAAATTTCTGTTTCAATGTTTGTCTCAGATGTTTGTCTGACTAACTTTTAGACTTCAGAGAAAACAAAAAGAAATAATTAATAATAATAATAATCATAGCATTGAACAATTGGAAATGGAAAAAATGACTGTTAATAGTGATCACATATTTAACAGGAATGAATAACTAAATAATGGGATGATTAAAGTTGTACAGAATATGCAAATTCATTTTATCAAGTATTGGGGGTAGAGGTTATGGGGAAGGACCCTAAAGGTCTAAAAATTTAGGTAGATATAATCAAAATTATCAACGCACTTGATAAGTAGGTTTGGGGCCCAAAACCGGGAACCTTAATGGTAAATGATGCGAATACTTTGTTCTGAGGATGATTTCAAATTTTTTTAGGGGAAAATAAGGGTTTGAACAAATCTAATTTTGGCTACTAGTTAATGGAAATTAGTAAAAACGGGGTTACATATAAATTTTGGATTTTTGGTTTTAAAGGTGAGAAAGATGTTTTTTAATAAAATTTTCTCATAAAAAAGGGGTTATGGGCATTTCCTGTTCCAACAAGCCCTAAGGAAAACAAAGAGGAAAGGATGTAGAGTTTGTCTTGACCCTTTCACCAGGTGGGGCTGAAGAGCTAATCACTTAAAAAAAAAAACGTTTTGGCTAAATTTTGTTTTGCTGATACAAAAATAAGGTTTTGGGGGGATGGTGCCCTTTGGGTTGTTTTACATCAACCACCCACTGAGCTCATGGTTTTTTAACCCCCCCAGAGCTGCTGACAGGAAGAACCATGTCCTGACCTTTTTACCTCTTCTCTTCAGTCAGGGTGTGAACCCTTTGGATTCACAGAAACCCCCCCCCCCCCTACAAAGGGCCAAGATTTTAAACTGCTGTGAATTTTTATAAAACCGGAGGCTCAAAAAAAGAAAAAGGAAAAAAAATGGAACTAGGGATGAGGCAAAACTAAGGTAAGCAGATTAATTGCAGGAAGGGGGAAGACGCCCTCCGAAGGAAACCTCAGAGAAATCAAAAGCCCCGGGGGAAGAACATATGAATAGATTCGATTGGATTTTTTGACTTAAAACTTTCATTTCCGCAAAACAACTAAATGTGCTTGGGGAAATTAAATTAATTTTTTTCCAGTAACCCATAACGTCAAAAGCGGTAAGATTAACTAATCTTTTTGCTTTCAACTAACAAAAAAAAATTTGGAACCTTTTCATAAATTTTTGAGTGGGCTGGTTACTTCAACGGGGGACGGGATAAAGACGTAAACAATAAAAATTCTACTTGTTGGGTTAAAGCTTGAAGGAGTATGTCCTGGTAAATTTGAAATAAGGTCACAAAATCAAAAATCAGAGAAGGATTTCTGAAGTAAAACTGAATAATGAACAAACGTTTACTTCTGTGAATGTGGGAAATTGTGGAATTTGCATGAAGGGTTAAAGGAGTGTTCAATTATTTAATCAATTCAAATAACTTCATGAATAGAAAATATAACTTCCCATGTGCTTCTGAGTTACTTATTTATAGATGATGTTTGCAACTTAGATTGTAAATTAGCTTGATACAAGGCCTTGAACTTTTACTTGCTGCTGAACAGAACTGATTTATGGGGAAGAATTGCTTTAATAATAATTAATTGCTATTGACTGGACAGGAAAGATGGTGCCCTGGTTACCCTCTCCATCCAGGATGCCCTGACACCGATTGGCCCACTTTGTCAGGAGGAACCTTTCAGAAAATGTGATTTTGAATTGTATATGTCTGCTAGCATACAAACTTCTTCCTGTTAGAACCGATTCTAATCTTTCAAATGACACCAAGGCAAAACAGGAGAGACAGCTGAAGGCTGTGTAAACAGGATGTTGAAATTATTGTCAAAATAGAATAGCTTTGGATATGATCCTTGCAAAAGAACGGTTGTGTGGTGTTTTTGGAGAGGCTTGTAGTTCTTTAATTCCCAACAATTACAGCACCTGATGGATCTCTAACGAAGGCCCTAAAAGAATTGCAATCATTATCCATTGAATTAAAATCGCACTCGGTAATCAATGAACAATTCACAAATGTTTGAGACGTGGTTTGGAAAATGGGGAAACCTACTGGTGAGTATATTCACGTCATTGACTGCTGTTGTGGTGATCGCAGGTTGCGTATGCTGTTGTGCAACGTGTATTCGAGCTCTCATCCTCAGGTGTATTGATCGTTTGGTTCCACTGATACCAGAGGTTTAAGATTATGAGAATATCAAATGGATGTGGTGCCAGAGCACACTGATGTTGTCCACTGAATATTTGAGCACAAGTGGTGATGTGGATCCCATGGAACCAAGCCAAAGTGAGAAATTGATGTTGTGCTGTGAGGAGGTCGAAACCCATTGTTCAGATCCAGCCTGAAAATGGGAGCAAAATCAAATCACAGCCATAAACCGAGGATGCAACACCAGGCCTTGCCCAAGACCAACCAGGAATGGGCAGCCAAGGATGCCACACCAGGAGGATGACCAACCCTTTCCTGCAGGGCCTGGAGGGGGACCGGACCAGACGACTGCAATGGATAATTGAACAGGGTCTACGATTCAGGGTCTACAATATACTGATACACATTGTGCTGCTAATTTCCGCTGTGCTTCTAGCTTTTTATTATTTTTGTTTTAATTTTTCAACAGGGCATTATTATCTATTTGCAATGTTTTAATCATATAAATTTCAGACACACATCAGCATAGGTCTGTTCTATGGGAAATGGAGGGGCTGCAGGCAGTTACCAGAGAGATGGCACTCCGTTTGGGGGGCAGAGTTACGTGACGGCCAGAAGAAACTGCCTGCCGTATTCTAGCTAAGGTCCATATGCACTAACCACATTGATTGATGTGAGGTGGGTTTTTTCCCATCTCAACAGGGGGATTGTTATGGATGTATGATTGTGGCCTTTTCTAATCATCTCTTTGCTGCCCTAATTAAATATCTCTGCCCTTGTTGCATATCTGCTGCACCGCTCACTGCTACAGCTTACACACTATAACCTCTAATCACATTAAATGCAACACATAGTCAAGGATAAACTGATACAAGAGGATGACACCCTTTAGGAGGGTTAAGAACAGGCTGAGGGGGGCCCAGTACCGAAGGTGAATGTCACTCTGTATCTGTTCAATTGTATACTCTGTACACTGATCATTTCGGCATTAAATCTTGATTTTATACTTAACCATTTCTCATTATTTTACAAGGTAAACACTTTGCTGGTTTTACTGGTTGGGTCTCGGAACCGGAGAGAAACTGACCCGGTGGTGCACAGGGAGGAAACAGAGTAAAGCTCCCATTTTACAACAGTGATGTCACCAGAAGGTAAACTGAGGGGTAGACTGGGACTATGTACTCTAGGCATGTTGAGAGGTCTTCACATACTTTTAGCCAAAAGCCATAGACATGCGGACAGTACCAGAGAACATTTAGAGCATTTGAAACATCCTTTGTCCTGTGTAATCCATTTGATGAAGAAATTTGTATTGTATCAGCTGAAGATTGGCCTTTTGAGTGGTTTTAAAAGCGTTTGGTCAAATTGTACTCCAATAGTCAAGATCTGCACTGGTAAATGAATCAACATCCTATTTACTCATAGGAAGAGAGTGTTTCTTAAATCTACTTCTGAAAAGGTTTTATGTAAGTTTTGAAAAGTAACTTGGTTGGGGGGGGGGGGGGGGGGGTTAAATTTAAGAATGCTACTTATTACCAGGGGAGGTTCTATGTTAATTTGTTATAATTTGGACTGGATAATAGATTTTAGTTGGATATACAAAGGATTTACTGTATTTTTTTATCAATGCCACATGACTCTTCTAAAACACTTAAAGGTGTGAAACCTTTCCATCAAATCTGTCCTCTAAATGATTTATTCCTTAACTGTTCCATGTTGAAAGGTTAAGAGCCCTTTTATTTTGCAGAATGTCTGAGTTGTTCCAAATAGGTGTTCATCTTCATGGGAGAATTGAAGGCCTATTCATTTTTGAGATATTCCCACCAGGCTCTCAGAGATGCACTGATGTTGATGCTTTTGAAACAGCTGTGCTGGTTAATTAAAGGGCAGATTATGTCATGGTTTTTCCAAGAGCTCTGACCCACATGCAGATAACACTCGGGACACTAGGCAAAGGTTTATAAAATTCATTTACACGGACAAATGTAAGAGATCTTCCGGAACTGGAACGCGGTATCGACAGGGCAGCAGCACATCTATGGAGAGCCAGACGGTTAGATTTGAAAGTTGAAACTTGCAATGTTGAAACATGAGCTGACTTACAGGTTTGAGTAGGGTCTTCACAGGAGGACAGGTTCTGAACCAGGGAATCTGGAACAGGTATGTGTTTAATAACACAAGTCAGTTTCTCCTGGATCTTTTGGAAGCTGGAGCGGTGGAGGGTGAGCAGGGTCCATCCGAGGAAGGAGCTGACAATCGCCAGTCAGGACTGAGAACCAGGTAAATATCTTGAAACTTGATCACAAGGTCGAAGAATCCAAGGAATGAACGGAAGCAGGATCCAGGGAGCAGATCTCCTGAAAAGGAGCACAGATCAGGTAAGCAAGATTTTCAAGAAAACGGAGAACAAGAGCTACGGAGGCTAGACAGTACCACTAATCGATAAGACTCTGGCGCTGAAGTGCTGGCAGCAGACTCTTCTTAAACCTCCAGTAACTGATGCCATCTGAAGGATGAATGCTGACATGACATCTGACATGACCCCTCCATCCATCTGCCTAATGTCAGCTCCTCAGTGAACAAAATGGATGAACTGCTCTTTCTCTGCATGAAGAACCCAGAGTTCCACCGATCTGCTGCACTATGCTTCACCGCAACATGGCCTGGTGAACGCATCCCGAAAAGATTATCAAAGATGATGCTACAGAACTGCTTTAGCTTCACAAATCAAAGTGTTTTTGAGGCTTAAGCCTCTGATCTGAACCAGTTTACTGATGTAATGACATCCTACATCAGCTGCTATAACAACATTTGTGTGGAGACCAAGGCTCATGAACGGACCAGCCCCTTTATAAGCAGACTAGAAACAAAACTGAAAAAGATCAACCTGGCAAAAAAGATGTTGGTGAGAAAAAACAGTTTCTCAGCTAATGGCACTACTTGAGAGTACAGAGACAACTACAGAAGCCCTACTCCCTACGCTATGGAAACACCCCACCTGGCTGATGATCTGAACCACTTTTTCGATAGGTTTGATTGGCAGCCATTCACAACTCACTCCCACACAAAGTGTTTACCTACATCCTCCACTAAGAACTCTGCAGCCCCCTCCTCTCCTTCCCCTGCCTGCACTAAAGATCAAAGAGGAAGAAGTTAATAGGGTATTTCAGTGTCTGAGTGGGAAGAAAGCTCTAGATCCTAATTGCTTCTTCCCCCTCTGCCTGAAAACCTGCACTGGTCAACTCACCCCCATCTTCACTCATGTTTTAAGAGGTCTCTGGAGCGGTGTGAGGTTCCCTACTGCTTTAAATGCTCCACCGTTATCCAGGTCCCCAAGAAATGGACCTTCACAAGAATAAAATGACCAGAGGTCTGTTTCAATGACGTCTGTGGTTCTGAAATCCTTTTGAATGCCTGGTGCTGAAACATCTGAAGGACATTACAGAATCCCTGCTGGACACCTTACAGTTTGCTTACAGGTCGGCAGATGATGCAGTCAACTTGGGTCTACACTTCATCCTGCACCACCTCGACCAACATGTAGATGTACTTATCAAGAAAAGATAAGTGCTTCACTGGGTCTGTCTTAGGGTCGGCCAAACTTATCGATGCTTACAGTATAGGTTTGCCTGTAAAACAAAGACATTTTAAAAGGCAAAATAATAAAACAGTAGCAGAACAGCATTTATGTACTCTAAAAAGGCGTTTGAAAAAGATCCATCTTATTGCTGTGACTATATCACATGCAAGACTAGTGAATGGCTCTGTGGTCCTGACTTTCTACTTGAGCCTGAGAAGTGCCCAGAAAATCCTCAGATCTTGAAAGACCTTTCTGACGGAGACCCAGAGGTTAAGACTGTGATGGTTAATGCTGCTCTTTTCCTTCTAGGTTCCTTCTTAAAAGGCTGTTTCCCAATCCCGAATGATAGTCTTCTTAGGGTTGAAAGGCGGCTTAGTAGAGCAGTCATGCTGATTGAGGCAAAACATCTAGTCATATTCGCTAAAGACCTAAATATCTCCAATCTAATCCTTTGCCATGTACATCAAGAAACGGGCCATGGTGGTCCAAATCACATGCTTTATCACTTGCATCAAAGAATTGGATTCCTGGTGCTTGTGTTGCTATCATAAAAATTTTGGCAAAGTGTGTCATCTGTCGTAGATTGTCTGCTGCACGTGGAGAGCAGAAAATGGCTGACCCACCTTACAACAGAATAACTCCAGATTCACCTCCTCTCAGGCGAGTTAGTTTGGATTGTTTTGGACCATTTGAAGTTGAGCATTGAGGAGCTGTGGTCATGCGGTATGGGCTTATATTTACATGCTTAGCAGTACAAACCATACACTTTGACGTTTTGTCATCTGTAGACACAGACTGCTTTATTAACGGTCTCAGGAGGTTTGTAGCAATACATGGTCAAAAGTTCTTGAAATCATTTAGATAATGGTACTAAATTTGTGGGTGCTGCACGTGAATTAAGAGTGGCCATTGAATGGTTGAATTACAGCCTCATAAATGACATGTTGCTGCAAAGAAAATGTGAAATAGGTTTCAATCCCCCAGCAGTATCACACCTTGGAGGTGTTTGGGAAAGGCTGATTTGGTCAGTTGACAAGGTGCTAAATTCTCTTTGAGGACTCAGACACTGGATGGAGAAGGCTTGGTGACAGTGTTTTGTGAGGTTAAAGCAATTGTTACTAGCCGTCCAATAACTAAAGCTTTAACAAACCCTCAAGACTTGGAAGCATTGACTCCTAACCATCTTCTTTTGCTGAAATCACAGCCGTTGTTACCTCCAGGATAGTTTAAGAAACGATATGTTTGTTCTCGTCGTTACTGAAAGTAAGTGCAGTATATGTCAAATTTGTTGTAGAAGCGCTGGCCCCATAGCTAAAGTCTTTCTTCAAAAAGCTGAGGGGCATTGAAGATTTTTGGATGTGTTACATGTTGACATGAACTTAAACTTCCTTTCATTTCCATTGATGGATCTTATGGACTTTGATTGGACTTTAATTATTTGATTGTTGATTTTGTATTTTTGTTTGTTATCCTACAAGGTGATTGGTGGTGGCTAATTCTTACCATGAAATAATTTGGGGCTGGAATGTACGAGTCATACTTTGCTCATCTTCTTTTTGGTGGTGGTCCTTTACTGTGCTGCTGTTCTGCTCTGCGTGTGCCTGGTAACGTTCTATTATGGGCAAGGCCATGGGAGTGGGGGCGGTATTAGTTTGGGTGCATATGAGATGGCACTTGTGGGCCTTAATCCTCATGGAGGGGTGAGCTTAGGTGAGCAACTTTCTGTTAACTGTTCAATCCAATGCTTACTGACGTACCATTGCATAGCATATGAAACACAACAATAAGTGTCTGTTATTTCTTAAGCTTGTTAATGGAGAAATAAGGAATACTGAGTAAGCAATGATTCGGCGCATCTTAAGTACACCCATGTGTTAGCCTGCCATGTTGTTTGGTTGGAGATTTAAAATGTTATGTGCTGCAACACACCCAGGGACGTACGCCAGGATCCTGTTTGTAGACTTCACCTCGGCCTTCAACACCATCAACCTAGACATCCTCCAACAGAAGATCACCCAGCTTACAATGCCGGCCTCCACCTGTCTGTGGATCACTAGCTTCCTGAAGGACTGGTAGCAGCAGGTAAGGCTAGGAAGCTTCTCCTGCTCAAGAAACATCAACACTAGCGCTCCCCAGGGGTGTGTTCTGTCTCCACTCCTCTTCTCCCTGTACACAAACGATTGTACTTCAGCGGACCAGTCTGTAAAACTGCTGAAGTTTGCAGATGGCACCACTGTTACTGGCCTGATCCGGGACAGTGACGAGGAGGTATACAGACAGGTGGTGGATAGGCTGGTCCAGTGGTGCGGTCAAAACCCCACCTGTAGCTTTACCTCCCCAAGGCAGTGGAGATGACGGTGGACTTTCGGGCATCCCAAATCCTAACCACTGAACTCCAAAGTGTTTTTACATATTGTGGTTGTTGTTTTGAACTGATGTTTGATATACGATGTGAGCCATGGAAAACAAAGTCAAAGTCCTTGTTTGTACTCACAACCTGGCCATTAAAGTGTATTCTGATTAATGGAATAACTAAGAAACAAAAAAAAAATAAAAAATTTTCCATACATGGTGTTTGTTCAAATTCTTACCATAGACTCTGTTATTGGGGCCATCCATTTTGGTCGCACATTTTGACATGCGCAGCTCAACAGACGTCGCAGCTCTGACGTCACTGGGAGTAAAAACCGGCTGAGATGCAAAGTTTCGGTGCAATTTCCCGCTGTCTAACAGGACAGCGTATAGGAGGCGCATATCTGGAGAAACGAAGCTCTCAGGCGAACTTTTGCTCCACAAGGCCATTCCCGGAAGAGCTTGAAAGCTGGAAATCTGTCTGACACGAGAAGATCAGAGGATTTATTTGCCGATCGAAGACCACGCCACGCCTATAGAGGTTCTATTTTCCAAGGAGATGAGTTTTCCTCCTTGTGTATGCAGTCGACTAACAGTTCTTCATCTTTTCTCCTCCTGGACGGATGAGAAGTTAGTTTTCTTTTTCTTAATTACGGACGCGTGGTCCCCCTCCCCTCCTTTTCTTCAGAACTGATCCATCAACTGGTGGAGAAGAAATCAACGTAAAAGTAATTTCGTTATTTTTATATTAAACCGGATAGGTGCATTTAGGGGTCGGGGCAGGATGAGGCATAGTGAAGGTGATTTATAATCACCAGTAGTTAATCTAACGTATTAACTTGTTGCATGCAATGCTGAAGTATTTTATGCTGAGCTGTGTTTTGATTTAGCGCGCAAGCGCTGCTGAAATGTGCGTGTTTTGATTTGTCCGGCTGATCCCAAATCAGCCAGGAGTTAGAAGTTGGACTTTTAAAAGTTTTTCATTCAAAGCAACTGCGGTCTGTACCTCGTGGTCTGACCCCTCTTTTTCCACGGAGTTCCCTCCTCAGAGTTTGACTCTTTGTTAAAGGGTTGGGGCGTTCAGCTGATAGTGGCTAAAGGGGCGTGGCTCCACAGTTTCATCAGCTGATCACTGCAAGCGATACATCAACACAACCGGAGGACGTCTCTTTCCATTTAAACCATATTTTGTCCATAAAACTGATGGTTTGATCTTCATAGACACTAAATGCACATATATTTTTCTTTTATTACTATTGTTAGGTAGTCATTTTTATTCCCTTTTGTGTAGAAAGGTGCTTGTTAGTTAGGTGAAGGTTTCTGGACCAGAATGTTATCAGGATTATTTTGCTTAAATAAATCTTTATATATATAATTAAGAGAAGTGTTTGTGTTTATTTCGTGTAAGAGTGATTTATCTGTCAAAACAAGGTCGAAGACCCTCCACCTTCGGTGAAGCGGTTGAATAAACAGTGACAGTTTGTGGTTTTGGTTAATAATAATTATTAAAGAGCTTTGAGCCTGTAATCACAGCACCAGAGGACATCTCTGATTTCTATTCGTAAGTGATGATTTTTTTTGATAAATTAATATTTTCCAAATTATGATTTTATATTATAATTCTTGATGAATATTAATAATCATAATTCTTACACTGTGATGGATCTTTCTAAATCTGTTAAGATATACTGTGTGCCAGGTAAAAATTATAAACCTTTTAACCCTTTGTAAAGTTTTTAAACGTACAGCTAGACATCCATAGAAATTATGCTATGATAGAATCTATTTTACTGGTTTTATTGGGATCATAGAGAAGATATACATAGGTTAAATTAGGGAGGACCATCATTTTAATTGTAGACACTCCCATGAGTGACAAATGGAGAGCTGTTTTGTCAGGCTAACAAATCAGGGCACCACCTGATCAGGATTCATTAGCTAGACAACTTTCAGTCAGTCAAGTAGTATAGTCTTATGAAAACCAACCCAATATGGCATGGTATTATAGAACAATAGATAAGAGATCATCATAGCCGAGGCATCCGATGGCCGTTGGCATTAGCTTAGCAGGTAGCCTGTTAGCACTCAAATTATTTAGCTTTTAGCACTACAAACAAAACACAATTAAGCAAGCAATATTTAGATTGTTGGACAACTCTGTTTGGTGCCTCTTTCAAGATGGATACTTGAGGATTGGGCATTGGGTGAGGTGTATATAGTAACATAAATCATAAAAAATAGGTCCAAATCCAAATTTATGTAAGGTAGCAAATAGAAATGTCCAATTAACCTTGTCAATAGCCTAATTTGCATCTAATAAACCAAATAAATCATTACTATTTTTGATGTTGCATTGTGTATTAGATTGATAAGTTGTCTTGTATTATTTATAACATACACATTTTTAATAAACCCAGTCTGTCAGGATGTTCTATTTGAAGGTTTTTCTTTTCAAGCCTTGAGGCCAACATCTATCCATCCATCCATCCATCCATCCATCCAATCAATGACCTGTTTATCAGAGCTTGGGTTGGGGCTATACATTTTTCCTGTTGAGAACCATGGCCTCAGACCAAGAGGAGCTGACTGTCACCCTGGCTGCTTTTCACTCCGCAGTAACCCACGCCAGTTCATGCTGTGGAGGTCATGGCATGAAGAAGCCAACAGAACGACATAATCTAATAGGCAAAAATCCATGACTACACCTTGAGAGTCCGAGACGCACTAGGAACATAATTGAATTTGTGCCAAGAATGCAGACACAGCTCTTGTTTTGAGCATACAGGGATTGGATAGCCCTTAACCTGTTAAGCTCAATGAACCTGCCGGCGGGTTGAGCGGAGGTATACCCATTTTTTGTCACCTCTAAAAGTCAGTCAAACATTGCCAGATTTTTCTTTCTAAATTCCTTGCCAGAGGAGGCTTTAATATTTACAAAGCAATTCTCTCAATTAGTTTTTCATAAAAACCTTTGGTTTTACCCAGTCTAGGGTGTACCCTGCCTCCCACCCATTGACCGCTGGAGAAAGGCACCAGCTTCCCCACGACCCACTATGGAAGAAGCGGTATAGAAAATGAATCGGCTATTTAAACACACAAGATGATGCTTAGAGGGTGTTCAGGCATATCTAAGTCTACCAGTAAAATGCTACAGGAAACAAACATGCTTTTTCCCCACCCCAGCTTTCTTGGTACCAATAGAAACAGGAGAATCCCACCTTTGCAGCGACGTACCACACATCTTTGTTGATGTTTTCCGGTCATGTTGTTCCCGTGTGTATCTGAGGTTATAGCTCGTATACAGCTCCTTTTACATACAGCTTGCGTGTGTCTGTGTTTTTCCTTCGAACATTATAATGTAAGAAAAGAGTAAAATCAGCACTTTGGAAGCCTTGGAAAAATTTTTGCAGGGCAGTGACCTTGAAGCAGAAGATTCTTTGGACGGCAGAGTGCATTTTGAAGTGGATGAAGATGAGAAACTTAAGTGTTACTTTTAATTTCCAGCAACTTTACATTACAGGTCAGGTATTTCAACATTGCTTTACTGTGTTTTCTGTTATATCATTTACATTTTACCAATAGCAGTTTACTATTACAGAATTATATCATTGCTTTTGTATGTTATTTTATTTTTATATACCGTTGAAAATAAATTATGTATTTTTACAGCCAGGAGAAGGCAGGGCCATCTGGCACCTAAAGGACCCAGCCTCCCACTACTTAGGTTGAGGGTTTCTCCAAGGTGAGAAGTCTATTCTGCAAACTATTATGGTTACAAGCGTGATGTGCTAATCAGCTACATAGTGTCTCAAGGCTCATGAAATGCAAAGTAGCTTCTGTCCCAAGAAAAAGGAGCAGCTCATCCAAGCCAGAGAGGTTGACAACTCTCGAGGCTGGCAACTCAGGATACCTCTAGAACTGGTGATGACAACGATGACAAGTGGCACTCTCCAGGTGCACAAGCTCTTACATTTACCCGAGGCATCCTCCAGGACCTAGACTTGACAACACAAAATTATAGTCACCACTGACCCTGTTGAAGCTGTTTTTTAGTGCAAGCACCATCCAGACCATGATCAATAAAACTAATTACTATGTCCAAATGACAATTTCAGCTGCCAGGAAATTCCTGTGGTCACCAAGTTTGTTTATATACACTGCTCAAAAAAGAAAGGGAACATCCTAGATCTGAATGAATGAAATACTCTAATTGAATACTTTGTTCTGTACAAAGCTGAATGTACTGACAAAAACACACAAAAATCATCAATGGAAATCAAATTTATTAACCAATGGAGGCCTGGATTTGGAGTCGCACACAAAATAAAAGTGGAAAAACACACTACAAGCTAATCCAACTTTGATGTAATGTCCTTAAAACAAGTCAAAATGAGGCTCAGTATTGTGTGTGGCCTCCACGTGCCTGTATGACCTCCCTACAACGCCTGGGCATGCTCCTGATGAGACGGCGGATGGTCTCCTGAGGGATCTCCTCCCAGACCTGGACTAAAGCATCCGCCAACTCCTGGAAAAGTCTGTGGTGCAACATGACGTTGGTGGATGGAGCAAGACATGATGTTCCAGATGTGCTCACTCGGATTCAGGTCTGGGGAACGGGGGGGCCACTCCATAGTTTCAGTGTCTTCATCTTGCAGGAACTGCTGACACACTCCAGCCACATGAGGTCTAGCATTGTCCTGCATTAGGAGGAACCCAGGGCCAACCGCACCAGCATATGGTCTCACAAGGGGTCTAAGGATCTCATCTCGGTACCTAATGGCAGTCAGGCTACCTCTGGCGAGCACATGGAGGGCCATGCGGCCCTCCAAAGAAATGCCGCCCCACACCAATACTGACCCACTGCCAAACCAGTCATGCTGAAGGATGTTGCAGGCAGCAGATTGCTCTCCACGGTGTCTCCAGACTCTGTCACATCTGTCACATGTGCTCAGTGTGAACCTGCTTTCATCTGTGAAGAGCACAGGGTTCCAGTGGGAAATTTGCCAATCCTGGTGTTCTCTGGCAAATGCCAAGCGTCCTTCACGGTGTTGGGCTGTGAGCACAACCCCCATTTGTGGCCTGCTGGAGGTCATTTTGCAGGGCTCTGGCAGTGCTCCTCCTGTTCCTCCTTGCACAAAGGTGGAGGTAGCAGTCCTGCTGCTGGGTTGTTGCCCTCCTACGGCCTCCTCCACATCTCCTGGTGTACTGGCCTGTCTCCTGGCTCTGGACACTATGCTGACAGACACAGCAAACCTTCTTGCCACAGCTCGCATTGATGTGCCATCCTGGATGAGCTGCACTACCTGAGCCACTTGTGTGTGTTGTAGAGTCCGTCTCATGCTACCACGAGTGTGAAAGCAACACCAACATTCAAAAGTGACCAAAACATCAGCCAGACAGCATAGGTACTGAGAAGTGGTCTGTGGTCCCCACAGACTTGCTATCCAGACTTGCTGTGTCTTGCTAATCGCCAAAGATTTCCCCCTGTTGTCTATTCCATTTGCACAACAGCATGTGAAATTGATGGTCAATCAGTGTTGCTTCCTAAGTGGACAGTTTGATTTCACAGAAGTTTGCTTTACTTGGAGTTATACTGTGTTGTTTAAGTGTTCCCTTTATTTTTTTTGAGCAGTGTAGTTTTATTGCTAATTGGTCTTGCTTTGTTTATATTGTTTTTTGTTGTTGGTTGTTTTTTGCACGTATGTTTATACAGTTGTTATTGATAATTGTCTTTGCACATTTGTTAACGTTGTTTTTCACTGCTAATTCTTTTTTTCAATAAATCTCATCCAGTTGCAGATAAAAGGATACAATTCAGTTAGATTTCTTTCTTATTTTGTTGATTTTATGCTGGGCACAATTGTACATTTTGATGACACACAGGATAAATGTCATAATCAAAGGCTATGTCATATGCAGAAGGAGTCATACAATAGAAATCAGCACTTTTATTTGACCAGATTCCCTTTTGTGAGGTGTAAAACACATTGAGCACAGCTTTGGCACATTTGGCTAAACTGTGCCAAAATGCACAGAGGCTAAGAATTGTGATCCTTCAATAATTGGAACAGACTCTCAGGATCGCCTTTCATAAAAACTAGGACCACCACCCCAGTCTACCACTCCAGCAGTGTTGTCTCGGTCTTTGATACAACATTGAAGAGGTATGTCAACCATGAAAACCCCACAATGTCCAGAGCCTTCAGAAAGTCAGGCCAAATCTCATCCACACCTGGCCCCCTGCCACCTGGGAGCTTTATACCTACTGTGGCAACCTCCATCACAGAGATGAAATCGCATCCTCTTGAGTATTTAGGCTTTGCCTCCACTGCAGAGAACTTAGTGACTGGATTGAGGGATTGAGGAGAACCTCAAAGAACCTCAAAATGAAGGCACAGGTCTGATAATACAATTACAAAATCGATCATTGACCTTTGGCCTAAGATGGCCTGATACCAAGTACAACTATCAACCTTATGCTCGAACATAGTGTTCATTATAGAATTATCTACCTTTCACTGAAGTCCATTAACAAAACACTGCTGGGGTTCAGATCAGGGAAGCAATTTTTACTGATCAACTCTCTCCAGTTAATACTGTCTTTGCCCTCATGGACATTACATTCTATAAGGAGCTCCACTGAATGCCCAGATGGCACCCCTTCCAGGACACCATCCAGAGACTCCAAGAAGGCATGTCTTGCAAATGATTTAAGGATCTGCATTTATGGGTGATATTGGGTGGTGCCTAAATGGAAGTGTGGGATCTTGATCAGACTTGAGAATAAGATTTATGTTAGCACAATTCATGTTTGGATAGACTAAAGCAACAATTCTTTACAACGGAGCCATTAGGCCCTGGAGCTTTGCCATTAGGCATAGTATTATCTGCTTCATGGAATTCATTTGCTGCTAAGGGTAACTCCAGAACTTTTCTCTGTTGCTCATTTAACTTAGGAATTTAACTTAATTTAAAAATTCATCTGTCAGAATTGGAGGGATTAATATTGTTCAAGTTTAGATATTTGTAAAAATTTCTAAAAATTGTTCTTCAGCCACACTTCGCTCTAATTAACCAATTTCAGCCCAGCTGTCACATTAAGGGGGCAGTGCCCACTACTTAGGGTCTTTGAAACTTACTGGGGAGCATAAGACTACTTCTTCGAAGAATACTTGGACCCAGTTGCCTACGATCTGAGGTTAGCGTATTCTTTGATCAAGGAACATAAAGTTGAAGCCTGATTTGCTTTTTAAGTAATCTGGTTTTATGCGAAAAGGAGAAATTAGGACAGTCTGTCTCCTATCGTTCTTTCTGAGCTTCTGCTGAAAAGCAATCCGAGCCAGAGATGTCCCAGAAAAAGATGCCGTCTCTAAGCGGTTTTCTTAACGGCCTGAAGAAGAAGGCATTGGAACAACAGCTCTGCATGCCTGATACGTGCTGACGCAGCATAAGCTAGCTGCTGATAGCAGCCCCCCCTCCTCTGCTCTATTGATTGTCGTCCACCACATGGCCAGACCTGGCCACCTTCACCACATAACCCAGCGTCTTATTTGTATATACACTCACCGGCCACTTTATTAGGTACACCTGTCCAACTGCATGCTAACGCAAATTTCTAATCAGTCAATCACATGGCAGCAACTCAATGCATTTAGGCATGTAGACATGGTCAAGACGATCTGCTGCAGTTCAAACCAAGCATCAGAATGGGGAAGAAAGGTGATTTAAGTGACTTTGAACGTGACATAGTTGATGCCAGACGGGCTGGTCTGAGTATTTCAGAAATTGCTGAAAAAGAGAAAATACCCAGTAAGCGGCGGTTCTGCAGAAGAGCATCTCTGAACGCACAACACGTCGAACCTTGAGGCGGATGGGCTACAGCAGCAGAAGACCACACCAGGTACCACTCCTGTAAGCTAAGAACAGGAAACTGAGGCTACAATTTGCACAGGCTCACCAAAATTGGACAATAGAAGACTGGAAAAACGTTGCCTGGTCTGATGAGTCTAGATTTCTGCTGCAACATTCGGATGGTAGGGTCAGAATTTGCCGTGAACAACATGAAAGCATGGATGCATCCTGCCTTGTATCAACGGTTCAGGCTGGTGGTGTAATGGTGTGGGGGATATTTTCTTGGCACACTTGGGGCCCCTTAGTACCAATTGAGCATCGTGTCAACGCCACAGGCTACCTGAGTATTGTTGCTGACCATGTCCATCCCTTTATGACCACTATGTACCCATCTTCTGATGGTTACTTCCAGCAGGATAACGCGCCATGTCAATAAGCATGAATCATCTCAGACTGATTTCTTGAACATGACAATGAGTTCACTGTACTCAAATGACGTCCACAGTCACCAGATCTCAATCCAATAGAGCACCTCTGGGATGTGGTGGAACAGGAGATTCGCATCATGAAAGTGCAGCCAACAAATCTGCAGCATCTGTGTGATGCTATCATGTCAATATGGACCAAACTCTCTGAGGAATTTTTCCAGTACCTTGTTGAATCTATGCCACAAAGGATTAAGGCAGTTTTGAAGGCAAAAAGGGTTCCAACCCGGCACTAGTATGGTATACCTAATAAAGTGGCCGGTGAGTGTAGTTCATTTGTTTTATTTATTGCTTCATTTTGCTTGGTAGTTTTAGTTGAATTTTTCTAGCCTAGCAAAGAGTCTGTTACTGTAAATATGTTTAACTCAGACCTGAATGTTTTCTGTTAATAAATTATTATATTTTGGAGATACGTTTTTATGAATTTATTCCATATGCTGTTTAACAATGCCAGTGCTCTAATCACTCTTTCATGTATTGTTCTACTGCCACCGCCATATTGGGCTGGTATTCCCAGAACAATATTTGATGGACCAAATGGTTATTTAATTAAATATTTAAATAACTTAAGGAACCTAATTGCATATCAGATCAAAGTTGTCCAACCTCCTATCTCTGTATTTGGAACAGTATTTTTGTTCTAATTTTAGTTTTCTTATTTCATTTTCCAGATTTTGTTCTTGGGATGTAGCATACATTTTTTCAAAATCTTTTATTTTCTGTTCTGGTTGCAATTCAGTTCCTTTTTCTTTTTTTATATAATGAATAAGACATTATTCATCATATAAGCAGCAAAAGTTGTCATGCTGCACATAACCACATTTGGACTGTATACATTAGTGCATTAGGGATACGCCAGTCTATTTATGTTTATTTTAATAACTCTTAACCTCTCTTTCGGATTAGATAAGCTGTCTTGCATGTTAACTGTGTTGATCTGTTAATTAAAGTAGCTACCCCTCTTTGTTTGAAATAATAGTTAGCTAAATAAAATTGAAAAAAGGAGAATCTGTACTTAGTCCATTTGGTCCTGATTTAGATATATGGGTTTCCTGAACATCTGATTTTAGATTTTGTGCGTAAGTGTGTGCGTTGGTGTGCATGTGTGTATGATAGAGAAAAGAGAGAGAGAGTGTTAGTGTCTGTGGGAGTGAAAGAAAAGAAAAACCAGGAATTGGAGAGACGCAAACATCAAAAGTACATTTACAATGAGTTGTGTGTTAACATTGACGGTCAAGGATCCCTTTTGGGAATTGACGGTTTGCACTGTAGTTCATACCACACAGTTTCCTACCGCAGCTTGACTTTCGGTTTGAAATGTTCGAGGTTTGTAACAATGGGTCCTGACTGGCTGTTGTCAAGTTGCTTTGCTCACAGGAGATGCACACTGTGGAAGGTGATGGTAATTATGGCATTGTTATCACACTGTAATGGTGGTGTGGACCTAAGGGGTGTTTATAGGGTCTCGGTATATTGGCAGCTTTAGTCCAGGGCCCTACTTTCTCCTGGTCCCACTTTAAAATGTGCCCTTTACAGTCTGTATTTATATATTTTACCCGCTATGTTATCTCAGCACTGCAATGAAAAAACCTTTTTCACGCCCACCATAAAGGCGAAGCAGGATGTTGTCTTTGCCTCAATGGGTCTGACCACAAACATAAAGCATCTGTTTCATTGAAAGGAGAAATTATCTCATCAGGGCGGAGACTGAGATGACAGACCTGCTGCTGTGAATAGTGGCGACCAAAGTTAACAAACTGTAACAGTCCAGAGGAGCAGAACAGAACAGAAGAAAACAACCAGCAGCTGGACCATGCATGCAATGACAAAGGAAAGCCTTTGGATTGGGTCACTGTTCCTCCCACACCCCATGTAGGAGCCCCAGGAACAGCAGAAATGCGTGTTTTCCCATAGCGAACAGATCCACTGCTGGTCTGCCGAATCTGCTCCAGATCTAAGAGAGTGTGCTTAAGCATAACATCAACCTTGTAAAACTAGAGACTTTTGTCACAGCTATCCCGGGCTATTTATTGCATGTCCTCCTCTTCTTTCTGTGCTTCTTCATGTCAAATCCTAAAATTAAAATAAAGAATTGCCTAAATGGACCACTTTTAGTCTCATTTTACAAAACATGAAAATATGTGATTGAGATTCACTGTGTTGGGAATTTGGCTGTAAAAAAATAGAGTTCATGAGAGCAAAGAAAACAGGAGATAACATCACACATGTAAGTCCCTGCAACGGAAAAGGATTAATAACCCCTTTTACTTCCTTCAATCAGCATCTTTCCAACATTTTGCTTTCATTTTGGGCTTAATACACTAAAATACTTTCATCTCTGGGAAAAATAATCTATCTCATTTCTGAAAAGAAGGATGACTGGACATTTGAATTGTGATTTTTTTTAATGGATACAGATTTTAACAGATGAAAGTGCCAACTTTCAGCATTTGGAAATTGCCTCCATAATTCTCTCACTGATATCTTGGTTGATTTATTTAGATTTTTTCCAAAATGTTGTTCAAGGAAGCAGTGTGCTTGAGCTGTTGCCTTGGAATACACCCTCAGGTCTACCTGTATTTAACTCAAACATTGCTATTTAACCCATCAGATGCTTACCGAGGCACGACATCATCGGGCCTTTGCCAAATTGTTTTTAGACAAACTCATCCTAGAGTATGTAAACTTCTGAACTTGACGAAAGTAGCAAACACAAAATCTAAAACAGGAAAGCTTAAGTGTGATTAAATCTCACACAGTGAGAGAAAAAGATGTTATGAGTTGTTTTTATACAGAGTATGTAAACTTCTGGTTTCAACTTTATATCTGATGCGGCACATACAGCTGTGGTTGTCAGTAAAAAACCATCACAACAAAAGCTGTTTGCTGACATGCAAGAATAATGTTTATTATTTCCGGTCTTTTGATATGACTCCTTGATAAATAGGCCTATAACATATGTCAATGCATTTTAGGTTAATTATGTGAAGTCAATACTTATACCAGAAAAGCCGTTTTACTTTATCCTAAGTTTTTGTTTAGCTGTGTTCTACTTGGATTTCATTAGCTGACACCTGGGGATATCTCAGTACAGTTCACAACCCAGATGATAAAGACAGGAAGCTGGAGAAGCTAAATGCACCATCTCACTGTGAGCTACATTTGTTAAAGAAAAAACAGGCTTATTACATAATATATATAATATATAACATATAATATACATAATATGTTCTGTACAGCCTATTATACATTTTGTAAGTTGTGCAAACAAAAATATTAGAGTCTCTAGGGGTGCAGCTGACTTAATTTCACAGACAGTACAAAAACGAGAGCTATGAGGAGTTGAGTTTTGTCAGGGCCTCCGATAATTATCAATTAAAAATATCTTGATTGGGACTTAGATTGAACACCTGGATGCAGATTGGGAAATCCTTATATATACACTATTATAGTCAGTATATTTCACACCGATGGTTACCAACCAACAGTGAGGTAATATACACAGTTTGCAAGTAGATCATCAGTGCTGATGGAAAGAAAGACCTACAGTAATGATTTGTCCTATTTTTTATTTCTTTACTTATTTTTATTTCACCCACTATTAATTTGCAAACAGTGTTAAGTTAAAATCAAAGATCATCTTTTGGTCTGCTATAACTCCCATGGTTTCACCCACTGTGTGACGGTGTGTTTTTATGTCTGAAACTTCGTGAGAACTAACCTCAAGCTGTACTATTTACAGAATCACATTTTTTTTTAATATTTCAAATATAATAGCTTAACAAGCCCTTTAGAACTACTGTGACTATATTCACTGAATTCAGATTTTTTAAAATATATTTTCATATATGCCTATAATGTAAGAGCTCTTTATGGCGTGAAGCTTCATTCCAGATAGGCTAACAAGCAAATGACTTCTAGTTTTGAAAAGCAGAAGTTTAAAGTTGTTAGAGCATTAAAGAGACGTGTGAGTAACAGGAAATGTCTACTTCCTCTAAGTTATGCTCCTTAACTCAATATCTGAGGGACGTTTGCCAACAAATCAGACAAACTTTCACATCAAGACTAGAAATGGCAGAGTGATGTTCAGTATGTTTCAGTGGTCTTTAAAAGCAAGAGATCTCCAAAAGGTGAGTTTTAAGTTGTTTTTAATAGTTCTCCGACCAACATGATGCTGTCTGTGTTTGTGGTTATGTGATCACTGTTGTGTTGCGTAATATCGATTTATTTAGCTGTATAAAGTGAAAATCTGAAATTAACAGAATGTTATGTTTTCGTTTGTTTTTGCATACAGTAACTCATGATGCAAAGTAAGGAAAAATTATCCTCTGCTATCAAAATGTCTTCCATTTAATTAGTTTTTTAGGTTAAAACTGAGTTGACAGAAAAACAAGGAACGCATGACTTCAAAGGAATGCAAGATGACAAACATAAAATCAGTAAAAGAAGCCAGATCTGAATCAAAATGGATCTAGATTTCATAATTAAAATAAAAAAGAAGCTCAAACCTTCTGCTTTTTTCTGAACAGACTTTTGCTATGGAGCCTGAAATTAATGTTAATGTTAACTAAACATTGTTTGTATGGGGAGGGTAGGAGGGATTTAGAAGTTGTCTATTACTTTCATATTTACCATCCACATCTAAATTATTAAAGTTAATTTAAGAAATTTTCACTTGAAGTTTAGAGCAACAGTAATTGTGTGGTTGCTGTGGTTAACATGCTTGTGCTTATTGTTGTTAAACATCCTCATACAGAGATCTCTGAGACTTCTCGTATCAAACATGGACTGTTATTTTCCTTATTTGGCTTTGTAGTAAATGTTTTGTGATCAAAACAAAGAAAACTTTAAAAGGTTGAGTTGCTGAACATTTAAGTCCAGTTAAACATGTTGCATTACAAATTCTCTGGTGTGTAAATATTATAAAACATAGCGACTCATTCGTCGTCACACAGGGAAAGATAAGTAAACATTACATTTATGTGTTGATCTTCGTAAGTCAGGAAATGTTATCACTATTCTCCTAACTTTGTCTATATCTAGAGGATTGGTGACAAAGTTTAAAGCAAGTGGGACTGTGACAAACAAGGCAGGACAAGGACCCATGTTCATCTTGCCCTCTCAGCTCACTGTCAGAGAACTGGAGCAAAGAGGGGCATCTTGGGTTCGCACAGCTGTCATAGCAACCATTAGAAACTATCTGCATGTCAAATGATTGGTTGGAAGGCATACCAGGAAAATCCTTTTCTGTCCTAGAACCTCAAACGTAAATGTGTGAAAAATGTTATATGCAGCTGGAGCTTTAACTAGAACTTTGTGCTTTAGTCGAATAAGAGAAGCCAAACAATTCAGGTGAGTCTGGTGCAAAACAAAAGGTGAATACATGGAAAAACACTGAACACACTGTAGGTAGGTGGAGGATGTGTGATGCTGTTGTTGGGGTCATCCATTTTGGGGGGATAGACCGGCTAGGGTGTGCAGTTCGACGTGCGCAGCTCCACAGACTTTGTAGCTCTGACGCCACCCGGGATTATAAAACCTGCAGAAAATAAACTTTCGTTGCCATTTCCAGCGTGTCTCATGGGACGACGCAATGAAGGCGCATATGGAGAGATAAAAGCTCGCAGGCGAACTTTTCCTCCACACGGCCATTCCCGGAAGAGCCTGAAAGCTGGAAATCTGTCTGATACAAGAAGGTCAGCAGATTTATATACCGTATGAAGATCCCGCCGAGACTCCAGCGCAGGTGGGAACCCCAGAGGTTTTATTTCCAAGGACACCCCTTGTCAACATATTTTCCCTGTTTTGGACAGATGAGAAGTTTACCGTTTTTTCTTTTTGAGTTGATCACGGATGCGTGATCCTCCCTTCTTCTTCAGACCTGACCCATCCTCAACCGGTGGAGAAAAGAAATCAACATCAAAGTAATTTTGTTCTTTTTATATTAAACTGGTTAGGTGTATTTAGAGGTCTGGGCAATCTGTGACTTGTATTCGTAAGTAAAGACTTTTTTTTTAGATTTGTTTTTCTGAATTATGATTTTTAATTATAATTTTTGATAAATATTAATTAATCAATCCTGTTTGTTGCTCAGTTGACAGCCCGCTCTTTGACCTCGCCACATGTTTATATGCATGTAAAGGACGTAACTAGGGTTTGATTTCTTAAATATATCTGATTCAAAAAAATAAACTTGTTAAAACCGTGTCTGAAACATTGGGAAAAGAATGCAAACATACAAACAGTACTGTGCAAAAGTTTTAAATCACATCAATCATTTATTTTTTAATTCCAGGCAGCCATTCTTGTACATGTTTTATTTCAGTCAACAGATCTCAAAGCCTTATGAAGGTGTTTCAGATTTTATGTTTTATACTTGTCAAGTCTACCATTTTTCTCTTCTAGGTCTTTATCTTTATTTTCAGGGTTTTGCGCTTTTGCAGGCAGAGACATAATGCTGTCCTCAGCAGCAGATATATTTCTTAATATATGTTTCAACATATTTTATTGCTGTGTGGATGACATCTAGTTTTGCTGGGAAGTTTAAATTTAGTTTGGTAATTTTTACCAGAAATAATCCCAAACCCACTGTCCCTCTCAGCTGTAGTTTTCTATTGTTTCCTATGCTTTGCTAGCTTCAAGGCAAACTTTGACTAACTTTCCATTAATCAGAAAATGCATATTGAGTGGAGCCATAACAAATGTGTTCCACTGCAGGCTTTCTGAAGATATTTCAAGGTTGTTTTTTTTCATTTTGGGTAATTTTCATGTTCAAACCAAGTCCATCCAATTATACATATCACTTTATTTTGTAGATGGAAGGTCAGATCTAAAAATATATCTCCAATAGTCATAGTGAACCTCCTCCTGCAGTCATGTTAATATGAAAAAGCCCCAAAGAAGACCTGACATAGCACATGAGAGCTGCATCACCTTTCAGTTAATCCACCCCCCAGATGCTATTTTAGAGAACAGATTTTATAAAACATTTGCATACGTTAAACAAAGGTGGATAAAAACAACAATAATCATACCTTTATATTTCTAAACTAACTGCTGAAAACTCTTTGGTATGTATGTGGTGAGCTAGAACCAAGACAAATGCGTTATGAACAGACTTGGCATGAAATCAGTATAATCTAGCAAGGAACAAAAGAGCTGAAGGGTATATATAGACCATGCCATAGGTGAAAGCAGTGAAAGTGATGACATGGAGCAGGGGGACCGAATTAAGCTGATTGCAAGCTGACAGAGGCATGGAGTGGTAACAAAAACGCGCATAAGCTAAATCGAAAGACATAATCTAACCAAAGGAGAGTCCTGCAAATGTAACAGAACTAAAATGCACCATATACAGAAATACCAAAAAAATAAGATCCACAATCAAAAGAATGAACTAAAGCACCACCTGGAAAATAGCCATTATCAGAGAAAAAACCCAAAACAAAACAAACACATTCAAATCATGACACATACAGCCACTAATCAGACAATGACTTTTTTGTTGAATTTTTTGGATAATCAGAAGTAACCAACAAGATTAATTTTATAATTTGTATTTAAAAATAAAACTCAGTATTTTGTCTATCTTTGTCATCTGTCTTTGTCAAATGATGGCATCAGTTCTGTAACTGTTTAAAATCAAAATGTTTCCATTTGAAAAAATGTAACTGAAGCTGGTTTCTCTTGCTGTAATCATGTTTTATTCTAATAAAACTGCGCGTTGTATATTTTCTGAAACTGTTGGTCATGTAAGTGAACAAAAATGTTCATTTTAACACATTCTCCACAGACGTTTGTTAAAAACAACAGTTAGGTTAATGATGGAATTAAAGGATACTGGATCGGTCTCAGAGCTGTAAAAGGGAGATGGAAATGGATCAATGGAAGTGATCTGACCAATCAGTGAGAGACACATTATTTATTAAACTTTAAATAAAACACATCTATCAGCCTTGATCTAACAGATGTTTTTCCTTGGAGCCTGGATACAGCAGCCGGCTGCAACTGATGGTCAATGTGTAACTTCTCTCCAGAACCAAGAATGGAAATCAGTGAGCTGTAATGAAAGGAACGCATGGATCTGTGAGAAGAAGGCTTTTATCTCTTTAAACATAAAGACACCAAAATTCAGAAAAAGTGTCTCACTTTAGTGAAACACAACAGCTGTTCATATGAAGTATTTGCAGTTCTGAGGTTTTTCAAACTATTTGTCTGAGGTGTAATATTTACAGTTTATTAACAGATTCATGGAAAAACAACAGACGGGATGACTCATGTTCATTTTTGTTGAACTTTTTAATGATGATAGAACCATGGTTACATGATGTACATATTTAGATGCTGTTGCTTGTTTAAAAATAATGTATGTCACTTTTCCTCTTAACATTTTTTCTATTCACAAGTTTTAAAAAAAGAAACTGACCTTGTGTTAAAGATCCGATCTGCAACATTTTTAATTTTATTACAACGAATAGAAGCTCAAAGATTTTACAGGTTTTCAATCCCATGTAATGTTTCTGATTGACCATTAGATGGTGCTGCATCCCATGATTATAAGAGTAAATTGTGTGGGTTAACATATGAATCAGATGCAACAGCTACTTTTAAATCTGCATTTATGTCTTTAGCATTACCTCTACAGAAGAAAATGGATGATGAGAATTAAAATTATTACTTTGTAAATGAGCTGTGCTTTATATATATTATATATATATATATAATATATATATATATATATACACTTAAATTTAAAATTTTAATATATATACATATATATATATATAAAATTATATGTATGTAATATATATATATTATATATATTTTTATATATATATATTATATATATATATATATATTATATATATTATATATAATTATAATATATATATTATAATTTAAAATTTAAGTGTATTTTTTTAGGCACTGAAATACTGAAATTTTATAGAGCCAATTGTAAAACAGAATTCATGATTTTGATTGGTATATCAAACTAAACACAAAGACACCTGGAGAAGAGAACATTTATGTTTGTGTTCATTTTTTCACTCAGTCAGAGCAAGTTACACATATATTATTGTGTGGGAATAAAACCCTTTAAAGAAATCTCTGCCTTTCAGATCTATTGTATTTTCCAACTTCAACACATTCCCAACAGTGAATTCATCATAAAAGCAGGACTTCTAACACTAAACAGATCCTTGATTTGAGCTGAGGTTTGAACAAGGGTCCGTATTAGGAAAAAAGTTTATTCTAAACAATATAATGTTTGGTCATCCACTTATTTACCCCCTTTATGAAAAACTGTTTATCTTCCAGTCAAAATGGATTTATTTAGAGGACTCTTCACATTCTGAGAATATTAAAACATATCACCACTGTCCATTTATGCATCCATCTGATGTAAGGGGTATATACTGGTATGATTGTCAATGGTTATAATCAAATGTTGACATAACAGTTGCAAGAGTTATTTGGAATAAAGTCAATTACATTTTTAAAACAGCTTTTTTGAGACTCGTATCCAAAATGTGTTACTAAAATGTATTTCATGCAACATTGAAAGGTTAGCTGCAGTGCTACAAAAGACAAACCTAATGCTGACAGATGTTCAAAAGAGAAATTAAAATAACACATTGCCAACACCCGGATCTTTAAAAAAGTCTTCTAAATTCTGCAGGACTGGACTACTGACACATCATAAAAGCAGAAGTAGAAACCAGACATTTAAGGAGGGTCTAAAGTCAGCACTACAGTTCCCCTGCAGCCTTCATCTGATGTCAGGGTTGAAACTTTAAGAAAATGGACAGAAAAGCTCAAAGTCTGGATGGTACGTCTGAGAACCCAAACGTTTCTTTACCTGCAGGTAAGACATACTATCAGGAGGTTTTTGTGTCCAGTTGTACTATATTGTCAATCTTTTACTTGATGCTTGTTGTGTTACTGTTTTTAAACAGAATATATAATTTATATTTAGCATGAGAGAGAGATAAAAAATTACTAGTAGGAAAACTAAAAAAGGTGCAAAGAAAAGTAAGAACAACAAAACTAATTTATGATAAAAAGCCAAAAACGTTTTTCTTTTTTAGGAAATTTCTCCTGGATTAAACAAGGTATTTGAAGGCATTTGGCTCTGGGAAACAATATAGACATTTATTTAATTCTTAAACCAAAATTGCCCTTAACGAATAAAAAGCCATAGTAAGGGAAAAAGTAAAATTAAACTATTATTTCTGCTCGGGTTTTTTTAAACCTTTTTTTTAAAAGATGAACCATTTGTATTTTTTTCTGGTCTTTTGGGAAACGGGAAAAAAACCCACTATTTTGAAGGAAGCCAGGTGGTGTTGAGGAGAACATCCCAAATCAGCTTTAAGGTATGAAAAAGGGTGTTTTCTTTAAAATTTAAAAAAAAAGGTTAAGCATAAGACTTTTTTAAAAACCTCCCTTAATATGTCTAATTTTTTTTTTGGTTTTAGATAAGAAATTTTTACACTCAGAGTTTACTAAATTTGACCCCTGAAAAGTGTTTATTTTTGTTGAAAATACAAAAACCCGGGATTTTTTTTTACCCTTATTTTTTATTCCAGGTTAAAATTTTTTCCCCTTTTCCCTCTCAAAATTTTTTCCCCACTGCTGGGGCGGGCTTTTTGGGCTAAATTCTGTTGGTAGTTATCCCACTTCATATCCACTGTGAGTTCATTTTACTTCAGTTACATTTGAACAAATCTATATTTCCACAAACTTCCTGTTAAGCACTTCTTGTCACATGGGGTTTTAAGGGCCTTTAGGTCCTTTTAAATTTTCTGGACTTTAAAAGAAACATATGCAAGCTTTAAAAATTTTGACAAACAAAGTAAAATGGGGTCCCCTCTTTTTTTTCAAATATCAGTTTGAGCTGCACTTTTAAAAACCCTTGGGTAGAATAGAATATTTAAAAAAGCAAAATTTAAATGCAAAATCTTTTCCCTTTTTCTTCCGTTAACAGCAAGTTTTTTCAGCTCAAAGTTTGTTTTTGGGGCACCACAGATAGAAAATATAACTAATAATTAATATTGCATTAACATCATTAATGTGTTTATTTTTGTCACTGTCTTAGTTTTACATTAAGGGTTGAAATTTGAAAATTTTAAACCTTTTCTAAAAAGCCAACAAAAGCAGCTCTGATGGCCAAAAAACCCAAAACCCGAAAGAACAAAGACTTGAACAAGGGGAAAAAACCCAAAATTTAAAAACCATGAAGAAAACTTGGAATGAGGGAGAAGTCTCGAGCTTTAGTGGGGGCATTTGAAAGAAATACTTGGGCCCGGCAAAAACCAAGTATTTTTCAAATTCCCCCTTTTGATTAAAAAAATTAAACCCTTTTGATAATTATTCGGCCCGTCCCAAATGTTTATGTTGTTTTATCTCTATTTTTAGAAAGACAAATGTGTTTTTTTTGTCAGAAAATCCCGGCTCCCGTCCTCAGTCCAGCTTTCTATTCAATTAAAAATGCTGAACCTGGGACATCCGAGAACCTGGGAAGAAGCAACGAGAAGACTGGGAGAGGAAAGAGTTCAATCTGCTGTTGTTGGTAATTTAAAACTGAAAAGGGAAAGATAGGATGGGAAACTGTTTAAAATGACTACCAAAAATAATTTTTAGCAGGGGAAACTTTTTTGGTTTTGGGATAAATTTTAAATTTAAAAAATTTGGTTATCATTTTTAACTCATTCCCCCAGAAAGTTTGTTAAAGACAAAAGTTGGGGTTTAAAACAGAATTAAAAAAGGTACTGATCGGGCTCAAAAGCTGAAGAAGGGAAATGGAAATGGATCATGGAAATTTATCTTTTACCAATCAGTGAGACATTTATTTATTTAAAAATTTTTTTATAAAAGGGAAATCATTCCCGCCCTTTATCTAACAGATGTTTTTCCTTAGAGCCTGGATACAGCAGCCGGCGCATCTGATTGGGCTGTGTAAAATTCCTCCCAGAAACCCCCAATGGAATCAGTGAGCTGTAAAGAAAACCCAAAAGCATGATCTGTGGAAAAAAGGCTTTTAAACTGTTTAAACATGAAATATTCCCTATTTCTTTGAGGTTACTGGGAAAAAACCTTTTAAATAAAATATATTTTTATTTTTAATTTTTAAAATTTTTTTTATCTAAACAGTTATAATTTATGACTAATTATAATATAAATAAAAACATTATATAATTAGAAAGATTTATTTTTTTAATTGCAATAATTTAATTTTAAAAAGAAAAATCTTTTTTATTTCCCCCTTTATTTCACATATTTTTAAATTTGTTTAAATTGGTACCCAAAAATGTAGAAAAAGCTTTTGTGTGCCCAAAAATTTATCAAATTTTAAAACCTTAAAAAAACTTTTTTGGGGAGTTTTTTTAGAGACAGTTTTACTCCCGCTTGATTTTTTTTGTTTAACCCCGCTCATTATTTTTTCATGAAAATTTTTCCTGGGCAAAACAAAGAGGATCATTTTATCCCTTTATATGTTTTATATTAACAGGAACTGGTTGGATACATCAACACATTGTCTTCAGTTAATATGGCGCTCTGCTGTAGGTCAGATTATTGTCTGTTTATATTAATTTACTTTTAAAATATTAACACAGTTACACACAGTTCTCCTAATTTAAAACTGACAGATCATGTCTGTTTCTCAAACTAAACCAAGTTTATTTGCCTACAAATTAGCTATTTACTGAACATTTATTTCTTTTTTATGCCAAGAAAATAATTTAATCTTTTCACTACTGAGATAATGGTTTTAGCGCCGAAATTTGATTACTTTTATAATTTCTCTCTTGTTTTTATTTATTGTTTTTTTTTCTCCTCATTACTGCCCTCACACATTGTTCTGAATATTTTGAGTTAATGCAGGAAGTTTCAAAAAATAACATCAAAATATCAAGAAAAATAGAAGAGAAACATTAAAGAATCTTAGTCGCAACGCAGTTGAAATTCTGCAGATTTTTTCATAATGATTAAGTACCTTCTTAAACGAATATTAATGTAACATGTCATCAACCTATTTTCATTATTGTCCCTGACTGAAAGCTAACTATTAATATTCAGTCAAGAGGTCATTTATAACAGACCCCAGTGAGGATCTGTGGAATCTGTCAACAGTTCATTATTTCTGTGAAGCATCCTTAAATAGACCAGTCTAATGTAAGCAATATATTTTATTGTCATCAGGACTGGTCTGAAATGATAATTCCCATATTTTGTTGAATTAATTATTTGAGGATCAGAATCAGAATCAGCTTTTTTTTCCAAGGTTGTACAGACAAACGAGGAACTTGACTCCAGTACACTTTGCTCTCAATAATAAAGAACATATTTTTAAATGTACATATATACACAATTGACTTTACAAAAGAATATAAGGTGAGATCCGTCCAAGAATGCATGGTGTTGTTCTGGAACTCTGACTGTCAGGTGTTCATCAGAGAAACAGCCTGGGGGAAGAAACTGTCTGGCGGCTGGTTTTAGCACACCTGTATAAGTCCTGGATAGAGGGAAGGTCAGCCCTGATGAACATCTGCGAACTTCACAGACGGGTACGCTGAGGTGCAGTCATTTGTGTCAAGGGAGATGAGGAGTAGGGAGAAAACACACCCCTGGGGGGTGCCGATGCTGATGGTTCTTGTGTGGGGAGAAGATGCTCCGTAGCCTCGCCTCCTGCGGCCGGTCCTTCAGGAAGCTGGTGATCCACTGACAGGTGGAGGCCGGGACTTCCAGCTGGATGAGCCACTGGTGGAGGATGTCTGGGTTGATGGTGTTGAAGGCAAAGCTGAAGTCCACAAACAGGATCCCAGCATACATCCCTGGGTGGTCAGGGTGTAGTCCCAAGTTGACTGCATCATCCGCTGACCTGTTTCCCCGGTAGGCAAAATGCAGGGGGTCCATCAGGAGGCCTGTGATTGTCTTCAGGTGTTAACACCAGTCGCTCAGAGGATTTCATGACTTGTTGAAGATCTCAGTGAAGATGAGGGCCAGTTGGTCTCAGGCTCTCAGGCATGATGGGGAGATATCATCAGGTCTTGAGGCCTTCCTTGTTTTCAGGCGCTGAAGGAGCCTATTTATATCTTCCTCTGAGATCCTTAGTGCAGGTAGGGGGTCTGAAGGTAGGGGGTGGTTGGTGTATGGCAAGAATTTGTGTCTGAATGAGATATGGATGAGTTTGGTTGAGGTGTGAACAGCTGCTTTTCATACCTGTAGTTGAAGCCATTCAACATAATTGCCAGGCGAGGATTCTACTCAGGGTTGGGCAAATGGCTCCTGTAGGCAAACCATTCCAAACAGCAGAAGCATCTCCATGTTTGAAGCTTTTCTTTTTTTCGCTGCTTTGATCTCCTTGGTCAGTTTGTTCCAGGCCTGCTTATACAGGATCCAGTCCCCACTCCTGTGAGCCTCTTCCTACTCCCTGCACAGCTGCCTCGGATGAGAAGTGAACCAAGGTTTACTATTATTGTATTTGCAGAAGGTCTTGGTCTGTACACACATGTCCTCACAGAAACTGATGTATGATGTCACCACCTCAGTAAATTGGTTTAAATCAGTGGCTGAAGTTTCAAAAACAGTCCAATCTGTGCAGTCAAAGTAGGCCTGTAACATCTGCTTTGATCAAGTATAAGTGATATTTTTAAACGGATCTTTGACCTTATTAATGATTATTTATAAAATTAAAACATATAAACCTAAAAGTTGATCAGAAGTTGCACAAAAAGATGTTCACAAAATTAATGCTGACTCATGTTCAAAGCACAAAGCTAACCTCACATTTGTCAATGAGCTATGAAATCAACCCCTTGTCTGTCCTCTTCCTCGTTCTTCTAGAAGACAACTGTCTTTATTACAGTTTGTTCACAGAACATGACACCTAGATTTGATGGATCTAACATAATCACTGGAGTTGGATCATTTAAAGTCATCAGACCCGCCTAATAGTTACATCCTTTCTTAAACTTAATTAAACTAACCTTCTAGTCAAGAGCACCAGTACATAAATGTGCCGCATTAGCAATGGAAAGGAGCACTGAACATGTTTCCTGTTCAGAGTAACTATTCTATTTGGCCGTCAGAGGGTGCTGCATTACACTATATGATGGCAGGTCTAGTTTCCTGTCAATTTAGTAATGATGTGCTTCATTCTTATTAACAAGTTTTTCTTTAAGTGCTGAGTAAATCGGTCGCCTCCCCTCTGGGAGGCGTTTCAGGGCAATAAGGACAAAAACAAACAGACTGAAAAACAGCTTCTTTCCTAGAGCTGTTGTTGCCCTGAACGCCTCATGTACTCATGTACACTGTTAAATGACATAAACACTAATACATTCCGTGCAATTTTTTCCTTTTGCATTATGCTACCTCACGTGCAATAACCTGTAAATATTCTGTATATATATATATATATATATATATTATATATATATATATATATAATATATATATAGATATATATATATATATATATATATCTGTTTCCACCGGCACAGCCCTTTTTTAAACTTTTTTTGTATTTATTTTCCTTAAATTTGCACTACTTGCCTGCACTGTTTTGTTCTGTTTTTTTTTGGAAATTTCGTTGCACCCATGTGGCGCAATGACAAATAAAGAATTCTGATTCTGATTCTGATTCCGAATCTCTTGTTTCTCAGAGCAGCAATGAGAGGATCAACAGTTACAGATCATCCTACACCTGGGAGGTTGTGGTTTTGAAGTTACTTGGTTCTTTCAGGGATTAATTTACACATTTTCAGTTCCTCTTGTGTACTGTAAAACTGTCAGGGTGTGTTTCTGTCAGGAAGTAGAGCTGTCATCTGTCAGCCTCAAACTCTACCACAATATACCAAAATAGGATGATCAAAGCATACAGAGACAAGTGGTGTCAAATACTCCTGCTTCGGTCAGTCAGTTAAAATCAGGTATATACTAAGAAAAAGACAACTTACTAAATTGTTCTTTTTTTTGTTTTGTTTAACAATACAATGATTTAAAAACATTGAATTATTTTTTAGTTTATAAACCTGTTGCTTTTACCTATATTGGTTTAACAAGTGTGATTTTTATCTGTATGATGTATCGCTGCATTTTAAAAGACAAATGTCCATTTTAAAAAGGTGATGGACAATACAGTTATCTCATCTCATCTCATCCAATCCTATCCTCTTGTTTAGTCTTGTCTTGTGTTTTGTTTCCAATCTGTTTACATTACTGCCTTCTAATTATTTTTTAGAAGAAAGTACATTCATCTGTCATCCTTCTGTCGATCCATCCATTGTTTTTTTTTACCTTTCCAAGATCTGGGAGCCTGGGTAAAAAGGTCCAGGAGGGAAGACCAGACATTCCTCTTCCTGGTGACATTCTTTAGCTCATTCTTGGGAATTCCAAGGCATTGCCAGGCCAGAAGAGATATAATCCCTGGAGGATAATCTGGGTCTGCCCCAGGGTCTCCTACCAGAAGGATTTACCTGGAAAACCTTCAAAAGGAGGCACCCGGATGGCAAGCTGATCAGATGCCTGAACCACCTCAGCTAACTTCTTTGGATGTAGAGGAGCAGCAGCAGGCATGGAGTTCCTGACCCTTTCTCTAAGGCTGAGTCCAGCTACGCCATGAAGGAAGCTCATTTCAGCCATTTGATCCAGGATCTTGTTGTTTAGATCATGAGTCATGTCTCTTGACCATAGGAGGCAGCTTTACTCTTTAGCTCATTTCTTTCTTCACCTCGAGAGAACTTCATTGTAGGTCATACCAAAAAAGGATTTTGTTATCAGAGCTCTACCTGCATAGTTCAGGTATTTAATGACACCTTAGAATAAAATGCACATTGTTTTTATCCACCAGGACATTTCAAATATGTAACAATATTTTCCAATTTTCTTTAGATTTTTTAGCTCACAAATAAGTTATTTTCCACACATTGATATTATTTTCACAATCCCTTAAGTAACAGAAGGATGGAATTCATTCAGATTGCATCAAACAAAGCTGTATTTAAGTTTAAGGTTGTGTTTTCTGGCATTTTCGCTTCATTCACAGGTTTGTTTTTGGTTTTTTTTGGACCTTATGAATTTTTCACTCTAACTCTAATCTTGGACTACCTTTAGACCAAGCAGCTTTGTTTGGTTATAACCTAAATATACCAAAACATGTAGGTCTAAATTAGGGCTACATATGGATGTAAAATACTTCGACATTATAATCAGGTTGTCATATTGTGGACACAAAAATTAATCATGAACCTAACCCAATATGAATAGTAACTAGAAGAAAGAACACAGACAGGGAAGTGCAGAAAAACCAACAAAGAACCAAATATCAAACCCAAAACACAAACGGATCCGGACACAGGTCTAGAGGGTTATTGTCAGTGGTCAAAAATGTACAAGTTTACACATTTAGCTAAATTGGTTATTTAGAAACCATTACAGGATAAAGTGCATCTGAAAATTATTCACAGTAATAAATTATGATTTCTATTATTAAGAAATGGAAAAAGTTTGAAACCCTCAGGAGCCTTGGTTAGAGAGGTGACCAAGAACCCAGTCATCACTTATTCAGGTCTTCAGTGTTCCCTTGTGGAGATAGGAGAACCATTCACATGGTCAACCATTGCTAATGCACTCCACAGGCCTGGCCTTTTTGGTGGAGTGGCCAAGTCATGGAGTCATGGCAGCCTGCTTGAATATGATATCATATGATATGACAGAAGTCAACTTAGAGATTGTTAGTTCAGGAAAAAGAGAATGCTGTGCTCTGATTATTTCAAAATATAGAACTTTATGGTGTGCAATGGTGGGAGAAAAACAGATACTGCTCATCCCGACTATTACCATCCCTACTGTGATGCATGGTGATTGTAGCTTCATGCTGCCTTTTTTCTGCAGCAAGAACTGTAGAGCGTATGCTGACATCAGCTAAACAGATTAGATTACTTAAGAATACCTGCTCCTGAGTACTCTGGAACTCAGACTAAGGCAACAATTTATCATCTAACACAACACTGACTCAAATAACGGCCAAGCTGACAAAGGATCAACACTTTGTTCTTATTAACAGGTCCCCTTCAGCCTTCATCTGGTGTCAATGCTCAAACTTTTACAGAATGGTTAGAAAAGCTCAAAGTCTGGATGGTAAGCCTGAGAACCCAAATGTTTCTTTTTCTTCAGATAAGACACACCGTCAGAATGTTTTGGTAATCAGTTACAGTAGATTGTAAATATTTCATTATCTCACGTGATGCTTATCATTTAATAGTGTTTAAACTAAATATACAATTTATGTTATGCATGAGAGTGAGATATAAGCAGGATTAGTTTTAGACGTGGGGTGGCCATGGGGGTGGGGAGGTTAAGCGGTTGAGTTGCTTTGCACTTGAATTCAGTAGCTCGTACTCAGTTCTGTCACAGGTAACTGTTGGTGCATACTTAGGTGGCGTCTCCTTCCTCCTCCGCTGATTCCACATCCCCTGGATCGGGTCACTGTTCCTCCTGCACCCCATCCAGGAGTCGATTGTATGTATTTGTATATCATAACAAACATGAAATGCTGTCAATCTAACACAAGGAAAACGTGATATTATTAGCACATGCACAAAGTATGAAACAAAAAAATGTAGATGTGCAAATATCCATGTGCACATTTCTTGTTGCACCACATGTGCTTGAAAAAAAGGTTAATAGTGCCCAAATACTTCAAGGACTGTAATTTCTCTGTAGTTTAGGCACTTTTTTTGTGAAATAATTCACAATGTCTATATAGGTGACTGTCTGGACCGAATCTAACTCCGCTGACATGTTGCATTTGTGCACCTCGTATGGATCTATACTGATTACAGCAATATTTGCTTCGCACCTTTTAAAAGACACAACAAATAAAGTGTTTCTGTAACCTGCTTCCGCACCTGAAAAGCCTTAACTCACTAAAAAAACAAAAACAAAAAACGAACAAAAGCCGGGGTAATACGCTTATATTGCTTTTCCTATGTAACACCATTTATCAGTATACTATCAACACGGTGCATTTCCGGAGTTACTTACTTCCGGTCCAATTTTGTGGGAATTATCTGATAGATATTCTATTCTCATCTATTTTTATTATTTTTATTTTTGACAATCCAAATCTGTTAACACATATACACAAGACTTTCTCTCTCCGTCATCTGTCATTCTATCTATGCCTCCTTCTCACCTCAGTGACACCAGCAATTTTTGCATCCCAGTTAGTACCTGCATTTCAAACGTGCTAAATTTAGAGGTAAAAACAGCACCTGCAATCCGTTTCAGGTTTGATAAATGGGAATTACATTTGCATATCCTCCTCCCATAAATTTGCATGTTTGGATCATTATATGTTTTGCATATTTATGAAGGCAAACACTCGAAAAAGTTTGCACCCGCTGTTCTGGTGATTTTACAGACACAATCCGATTAGCCCCTAGGTTGTAGATTAGCTTTGTGGATGCAAACAGGTTTGCTTGTGGTTTTGTACATGCAAACCTTTTGAACATCAGGCCCATAGAGTGATATATTGTTTGTTTTTGTAATTTTGATGATTATGGCTTACAGATAATGAAAACCCATATTCTGTGTCTCTGAAAAATTTGAATACTGTGAAAAAGTTCATTATTGGACACTCATGGTGTGACACTCTAATCAGCTAATTAACTCAATTAACTCCTGAGCCTTTAAAAAGTCTTTCACTCTGTGTCATCAACACAATCATGGGGAAGACTGCTGATTGGACAGAAGTCCAGATTACAGTCATTCAAACCCTTCACAAGGAGGGTAAGCCACAGAAGGTTATTGCTGAAGAAGCTGGTTGTTCACAGACTTCTGTATTTACAGAAAATTGAGTGGAAGGAAGAAGTGTGGTAGGAAAAGGTGCAACAGGGAGAACCAGAGCCTTAAGATGATTGTGAAGTGAAATCCATTCAAGAATTTTGGTGTCCAGATTGGAGTCAGTGCATCAAGAGCCACCACACACAGATGAATACTAGACATGAGCTACAAATGTTGCATTATTCATGTCAAGCCACTCCGGAACCAGAGACAATGCAAGAAGCATCTTACCTGGGCTAAGGAGAAAAGGAACTGGACTGTTGCTCAATATTCCTAAGTACTGATTTTAGATGAAAGTAAATTTTGCATTGCATTTGGAATTCAAGGACCTAGAGTCTGGAGGAAGAGTGGAAAGGCACAGAATCCACGCTGCTTCAAGTCCAGTGTGAAGTTTCCACAGTCAGTGATGATTTGAGGTGCCATGTCATCTGCTAGTGTTGGTCCACTGTGTTTTCTGAAGTCCACAGTCAATGCAGCCATCTACCTGTAAACTTAAGAGCACTTTAGAGCGCATGCTTCCCTCTGCTGAATGGAGCTGTAAGGAGATGCTGATTTTTTTTTTCCAGCAGGACTTTGCACCTGTCCACACTGCCAAAGGTACCAAAAGCTGGTTCAATGACCATGGTGTTCCTGTTGTTGATTGGCCAGCAAACCCCCCTGACCAGAACCCCATAGAAACTCTATGGGCTGTTGTTAAGGGAAGGATGAGGGACACCAGACCCAACAAGGCAGATGACCTGAAGGCAGCTATCAAAGCATCCTGGGCTTCAATTAGACCTACACAGAACCACAGGGTGATCGCCGCTATGTCATGGCACATTGATGCAGTAATTTATGCAAGAGGAGGCCCAACCAAGTACTGAGTGCATAGAAATTGGCATACTTTTCAGAAGCCTGACATGTTTGCTTAAAACAATCTTTTTTGATTGGTCTAATGTAATATTCTACATTTCTGGACACTAAAGTTTGGGTTTTCTTTACCTGACAGCCATAATCATCAAAAGTGCAAGAAATGGCTTGAAATATTACACTCTATATGAAATGAATCTCTATAAAATAACAGATTTCACTTTCTGAAATTACAAGCAATATTCAATTCTTTTGGGATATACCTGTATTTCCTCTGTCTTTTGATATGACTTTTAATAAATGAGCTCATAACATATATCAATGCATTTTTAGTTAATTGCGTGAAGGGTATAATGATGATGATGAAGACAATGTTAAATCTACACAGGGGATTAAATTACTGGTTCAGCTTTCTAACATCTAGACAGTGAGAGGAAGTCAGACAGCAGATACAGATACAACATGTAGTCTCTATTACTTATTGTGCTACACAGTCAAGAGTGGATAAGGAATGTCTTGCTGATGGAACCAAACTAATCATGACTGTGGTCAGAACTGGAGTGGCAGTACTTCTACAAGGAGAATTTGACAACATATCCAAACAACTGTATTATTTTCTTATAAACCCAAGTAAATATGTAACAAAACACAAAATAAATGGGTTTGAACTTACATTTTCTTTAAAGAATTGTAAATGTGGATGTTGCAAACTAAATGATAATTAAGCCAGCAGCTCACAGATTTGAAGCAATCAAACTGTAATAAGAAAAATAGTGCAATGGGTTTCAGGACATCAGTGTTCTGTTTCGGAGCCACTTCCACAATTTCTCTAAAGAGGAGGCTGATTACGCATGTTTTGTCTGGTTTAGTGTTATTCAAATTTATTTTTCTACAAGCACTTCATCAACTTCTGCTGTTGTTAGTACAGATATCTGATCTGGATCATTTTAGGGAAATTCTAACACTTCCACAATTTAATGCACAACTTTAAGCAGAAAAGTGCTGCTTTCAGTTTACACAGAAATGTGTTTATTGATGCTCTTAAATTCAAACATAGTAACCAGATCAGTTCTGGACAGGAACTTTAGTCATAGTGAACTGAACAGTGAATCAAACACTTAGACATAAAATGCTTTGCAAAAATATTTACATCCTTAAAGGTTTTTCACATTTCTCAAAAAAACACATCTAAACACTAAAATCTGAAGAAGTATGTTGTGAATTTGTATCCAGCCCCCATTACACTGACAGCTTTAAACAAAATCCTGACAACCAGATGTCTTTAGAAGTCACCTAAATATTTTACTATGCAACACCTCACATGCATATGTACAGTGGCTTAGAAAAGTATTTGTTTATTTTTTTCAGATGCTACATATTTTATTAGAACTTAATGTGATAGACCAACACAAAGTAGCACAAAATGCTGAATTTAAAGGAAAAGGACACATGGTTTGACTAATAAAAACTTGAAAATTGTGAACTCCAGCTCTTTTAAATATATATTAAATATATAAATATATATTATATTATCTGCATATTAAATCATGACTGTCTGTTAAGTGACAAAATATTTTTTTGAAGTAATAAGTATAATAATAAGTCAGAAGTTTCTTCCAGGGAGCAAGCAGTACTTCACAGTTCTCTTTGTTGTTCAGTTTATTCTAGGAAGAACCTAGAACAGTCAAAACTGCAGCTGTCAGCTTCTCCTTTCGCTTCTCCTTCTTATCTTTCTTCTGCATGTCTCTTAACTTACTTTGTTCCAGCCATTTGTCTGAGAATTTATACTCGACCTGTCTCTGTTCCTTTTTAGTTGGTTTCCTGGTCTTTGTTATTTCTAATTTTAAATCTCCTTGTAATTTTAAGGCATCTTTAGTATCTAGTTTACCCAAGAAACCATGTTTTTTATTCCATCTATGACAGATCATACCTGCTCCTACATAGTTCTCCATAAACTTTACATCCCCTTCTAAACTAATTTGTTTACTTTGTTGTTACCCCATGATGTTTAATTTTAGTTCACAATACTATAAATATCCCAGATAGAAGTTCACTGGCATGAGATTCAAGGAGAGGACATTAAAACACCCTTCTACTGCGACTAATCCGCAGCGGTGTTAATTTTCTGGGATTAAACCCGACCTTTATCTCCAAGAATCACCAATACGTCTTTCCGATCTGGGCAAAAGAAAACACAGGAACCAGCAGAATCTTGCTATGATTCTTCCAAAATGCTTAGTCCTCCAAACACACACAACAGCACTCACACAGTTAGTATTTTGACATATTCATGTCCTTTCAGCAATATGTATGGTCGACCTAGCTTATTTTATGAGCTCTTACACTTAATTTTATTTATTCCCTTACGGCGGAACTACCCAACCAAATTATCCATTTCCCTTACGGCAGAACTACCTAGTCGTTTCTGATCCCCTTTCGGCGGGATCCTACCTAATTTATCGCTATTCCCTTCCAGCGGAATAATACCTATCCAATTGCTGTCTCCTTTCGGCGAGACACTACCTACGACTGTTTTAAGTACTTATTACAACACAATTTCTCACCTCTGAGCTGACTTCAGTGACTCTTTCGGACCCCAAGAGTCACCAGGCGTCGAGTGAAGCAATAATCTACCGGCCCGATGCAAATTCACCCACCGGGTCTTTGGACCACCGTCCTGGGGCAGACCTCCAGTAGCGCTTCCCCGGCGTCAGGTGATCCCCGGGATCCTCAGGTCACTGTAAAAGATAGATAAATTAGATTACAATCTCCGGCTCAAAGGACAATTTTAATGTTAGGTATTAATTAGTCAACTCAGAGGAACGACACAGAGTCTCTCTTTTTCTTGAGCAAGAGGTAGCTCACACTGCAGTGCAAATCTACAAAGTGTTGGCATCCTCTCTCTTTATTTATATATGTGGTTCACACACACAGTTCAACAGACAGTTCAGGCATTTATGGGGTGTATGTGTGTCTGTGTTTGTCGGTGTGTGTGTTGGGTCAGAAGGGTTAGGGTGCATGTGTTTTGATTTTAAACAGAGAGGGAGTGGGGACTGGTACAAGCAGCCCCCAGATGTTGCTGATAGTAGTATAACTCACTCCTCTCCCCCATCCTCCTTTCTGTGGCATGTGGGGAGGAAGAGCACTTTACACAGACATGAGTGATAAACAATACAAAAGTTTTCAAACCCTAACAATTGGGAATAATAAAAATACATCTAAATTTCCAGTTAGAAATTAGCATGTTTCTAATAATTAAACCTAATGAATTATTCTTTAATAAGAATAAAAAATAGAATATAAAAAGAGTCAGGAAAAAACACGGATCAAAATTTAGTACGATCCTTTTATTAATGTAAACATAAAAGAAGAAGTATGCAAATGAAGAGCAATAAAAGGCAGACCTGCCACAGAGGAAACGTTCACCATGAGTCAGATCAAATTCAACACTAAGGCTGCAGAGATGGCAGAGGAGGAAATTAGCTACGCTTCACTAGTTATCAAAAGTAGGAAACATCCCCAGTCAGAAGGTAATTTTCTCTTATTCTGAATTTACAAAAAACTATATTCTACAGCTCATCTTATTCTGCATCTTTGCTTAATTATTAATTCTGGTAATGTTTTTTTTTTCCTGCTAGTGTCTTTAAAAGAGTAAAAGTATATTCTGTGTAAAAGGTAAAGCAAACTAAGTTGTAACATTTGTTTTCTTGAGAGATTTTCTGTTTATCTTACTTAAAAACTTTAGCAAAATTATCACTCCAATCAAATATTTAATTTGAGTGAATCCAGTCAGAAAAGAAAGAAATAACAGTTTATTGTTTTTTTACAAATTAATAGAATTATTTATAGAAATTAAATGTACTGTAAGGCATTCCTATAAGGTATGCTGTAACTCGGTGTTGACCATTGTTCAGGAACTTTTAATCAGTAATTCATTGGCTTTCTGTACCCCATTTTTTCCCTGGTTTCTACTAAATAACTTGTTTTTGAGCCACAAAACCTTTATGATTGTATGATTTGCTTTTATTGTATGGCTAAACTAACAACCCATGTTTCTTCTCGTCTTTTAGCTTTTAGAGCAAAATAAACATCAAACTAAAAAACATAATACTATTTTTTGTAATTAGAGCATTTCATATTTATGGAAAATTAAGAAAAAAAAACACTTGAATTTTCTTTTATTAGTGAAATTCTATTGTGAATTAATGCAGTTTCTCTTTGGAGATACTGCATTAAATCACAGAAAATTCCTTTAATTATCCTAACATATCAAAAGGGTGCTTGTAGACAATTGCTTTAAAGTAAATGACATGACACAGAGGCATGTTTCTCTTACCCCAAGTTCAAAATGGGAAAGACAAGAAAGCATCTTATTAAAAAAAGACAGATTTGTGTCAATAAATTGGTCAGAGGAACATCCCCACATCTGCAACCAGAAGAATGTTTAAATTATATTCAAGGACTGGGGGCAGAATTTAACTTTTGTTTTCTTCTACTGTCTTTATTGCACGTTCCATTAGTTAAACAAAAACATATGTGGTATCTACGGAAATGGTAGCATATTGAAAGACTATGTCAATTCTCAGACAAATTCAGTTAGATTTCCACATTTTATTTTGAGCTCACACTTCACAAATCCCCCTTGTGTCAGGATAGGTCTGGTTTGAGTTTGTTTTCTTTTCTCAGCCATGTGTTTTCTGTTCATTCAAGTATATTAGATCTCTTCTGTTCAGTTTCTGGATTCTGGTGTTTCATGTGTTTAGTTACATTCGCATTTAGATCTGTTTTCCCTTGGTTTTGTTATCAAGTTTAGTCTCTTTGTTTGTCTTCTGTTCGGTTCCTCATGTCCCAGTTATTTCCCTTGCTAATCAGCTTCAATAAGTTACTCCCTCTGTCTTCCTGCAGCCCTGGTTCACACCTGTGTCTCCTTGCCCATTGGCTTACACTCCTCTCCCCTCTGTTCTTAAGCTCTCTGGTTTCCATTATTCACAGCTGGTTCCTTCTGTTTACACCTCGATACCTACCCTGTGTTTTTGCCCTGGTCTGGTCCTGAGTTCTTCCATGTCTGTTGCCTGGATTTTCATGTGGCTTATGTTTTCCAGCTGCCTGAGTTTCTGTGCCTGGTCAGCTTTAAGTTTATTTTTCTATTAAACCTTTTCATCAACTCCACTCATTCCTGCATTTGGATCCTACCTTAAAACTCATCATGACACTTTGGGCTTAAGAGGCTAATATTGATTAATTAGTACATATATTGATTCTTTTGTAATCTGCTGCTTACAAATACAGAATGTCGTCCAGTTCAGGATTTCATGAGTGCTTGGGCTTACTGTGTTTTATGAACAGCCTCCGGATGCGCTCTTTATGTTGTTCCCAAGTATCAGAATAAACCATCATCTAAGCATCATCTAAAACATCATCTAAATAAACAACGCAACCTTGCATGTCACCAATAACGTGATTCATTAAAAGTTAAAACGTAGCAACATTTCGAAGCCCAAACAGTATGACTGTGTAGGAGAATAAACCCGAATGCGTTACAAATGCAGCTATTTCCTGTGCATGTTGTGTCAATGGAACTTCCCAGTAAGTAGGTCAAACTTACTGACCCAACCTGATCTACACAATGATCCATTCTGGAAAGAGGAAACAAGTCTGGTTTAGTAACAGAATTTAGTTTTCGGAAATCACAACAAAAACTAAATGTGTTGGCATATTTAGGAACTAAAATACAGAGGGATGCTCAACTCGAAGAACTAGGCTCTGCAGTGCCATTGTCCAACATGTATTTCACCTCTGCATTAAGGTATTTGCGCTTTTCAATGTTTACTCTCTAAAAACGTTTAGAGGGTGAGCATTAAGTTGTTGCCAGCAGAAGCTCGGACGATTCCCCTCTCCAGAAAGGTGTCACAGGTAGACACAGAGCCAGGCCAGGTGTAGCTTCTAGGAAGAGAAAAGAGAGAGAACAAAGTTAAAAGCTGAAATAACAGCAAATAATGCAAAATTGGAGAGTAGTGTGAGAATGTAGCGAAGAGGGTGAAAGTGGTCATTATGTCCTCCAACAGCCTAAGCCTATAGCAGCATAACTACGCAGATAGTCCTGAGAAACCAAAGTTTAGTCTCTTACGCATATCCCTGGGGCAGCTAAAAGACTCTCCTCTCTCATTATTAGTACCCCTGCTTGAGGCAAACTACGACTTGTGCGTCAAAACAGTCATCTGCAAAAGCTCTCAGACTTTTGCTCACAAATGCATGTAGCTACTATGTCAGAAACGTAGTTCTTAAGCTGCTCCAAAACAACAAGCTCACACAGCTGTTCAAACGTCTTAACCCCAGCAGCTACGCACCAGCATGTAAAGTTTGTTTTCAAATCTCTTGCAACCTCTGAATGGCTCTGCCCAGGGGTCTTCCTACAAGATATAAAACTTTGCCAATAAGCCTCAGACACCAGCTCATATGTTTTTAAGTTGGAGGAATCCCTTTGACATAAACCCGGCTATCAGAATCAGACAAATCAGAAGAAAACTCTTGGCCTCCGCCCACAAGCACACATCACAACAACCTGTTGCACGCTGAGTCAGACCAGTCATGCGCCTTAAAACCACAAAAACTGTCTGGATCACACTCATTAAATTTGGGAAACAAATGTAGATTGCCAATAACACCAAATGACACATGGACATTAAAAGAAGCAGCAGGAGAGTGTGCTGTGCACTTTGTTAATCCAAATGTAACTTTGTACACTCAATCTCCAACTTGGTTTGCTCTGTCTCTAGTTGTGCTTATATTTTAAAATTGTCATGCTCCAGCTGCAGTAAGAACATGTGTTCCACAAATGTTAAGCCAGGCGGCAATGTAAGTAGGTGTAGATGCACTACGTTCAACAAACGGTGACTTTAAAACTTATTTTTCAAAACAAAATTGCTACCAAAATAGCCTTTATGTTTTCCTTAGAACAATGTCCATTATTCTGAACACTATAGTACTTACCTATTTCTAATATTTGCTCTTTAGTGCGATCATTCAGAAACATCTCTGAGGGACAGTCAAAAAACTCTGAGAATGACGTTATGCTTGCCTCTAACAAAAAAACACTGCATCAGTGTAAGATATAGCACTAACTGAAGTGTGCACACAAAAGGCAGACCACAGTCCCCTGCTATTAGCTGCCTATCCCAACTTACCTATCAACAAGCTGACCCCTAGTCTTCACGCTTTTTGGTGGTGGGATGTTCTGCACGTAAAATCAGTGGCCATATAAGGCAATCTATATAGACGACCCCACAAAATAACACAGAAGTGCTCCCAAGGTAACTGTGCAAGAACAGTCAACACTAACCGCATCCCAGTAATACTATCCAAAAACAAAAAGATGAAGCTCAAAGGGGCAACACCTCTGTCTATGTCTGTACCAGACGACCAAAGCCTGTAAACAATTTGAACAAGTGCACAAAGTCAGCACTTCACTTACCTCAATAAAGATGATGAGGAGGAAAAATACTGCTCCACCCATGACACAATCAGGACAGACCACCAAAAAATAATCTAAGCCGTGTCTCCAATACATTTCCCAATTTAAAAGGAAATGCACCCAACAAAGAACTCTCGAAAGGAGAAATCCCAACAAGACGGCAATCTGCCGATAACAAGCAGGTTCAACCCGAACACTCAACCACGCCAAGAAGAAAGGAAAGCAAACAATTAAATTAAACCCAAAAGTAACCAAACATTTGAATGCAAACAGACCAGGTCCAACTAACTAACGAGTCCCCACTTTATTACAGCTTGGCTCTTTTAGCCAAACCAAAAGCACGAGGAAACACAAATGCAACCAATGAAGCTCTTTATGAAACCAAACAAAAGAATAATTAACAATCACTGTGTGTGAGCAGTGCATATGTCGGGCTGATGTAGGTGCCTGTAGATGTGTCCCATGAATGAATGTTAAACAGTGTTGAAGATGCTAAAATCAAATAACAAATAATTTAAGATAGCGGCACAGTGGCTGGCGTGGCTGCAGCGTGGACCTGGTGGCACAAGACACCCCCCCCCCCCCATAACAATTATAAATAACTTATTTATTTGCAATATGTAGGCTGGAATGTGTTTTATAAACAGTAAATGCTTTTAATATCTCTGATCTTAAAATGTTTCAGTTAAAAATGAGAATGAGGCCGTGTACAATGAAGTGAAGGTGGACAAAGAACCAGCTCAGGGTGAGTAGAAATGAACACAAAGTATTTCAAGGTAAAGTTTACAAAAATATCAAATCTAGAACAGCTTCCCAGTTTCAATTGTTATTAAAATGAATAGATTACACTTAATGAAAGGTGGATCTCGTCTCCAGGGGTGAATTAATTTTTTTCAGAAGAAAGATACTCAAAAACTGGGAGGATTTCAAATATTTTTTTATGACTAAAACTCAGAATCCTACCCAACCGTAAACATGTTCTGATCAGGAGGAAAAAAAAATCATCATCATGCAGAAAGAAAGATGTCTGGGTCATTTGTTAAAAGTCCAACTCATTCCCTTATATTGTAATGAAGTGCTGCCATTTTATCCTAAAGCTTATTTGTATCTAAAAACAAACCATTTCGTAGCCATGTACTTAAGTAGTGTGCTTGATTTTTATTTCCTGTTGGCTGTTAAATATGTTGATACATTAAGAAGATAAATGATCAAAGAAATGATTGATTATCACATAGCTTTTTACTGTATATTATTTTTTAAGAGTTTATTTGAAGACCCCGGTTTGGGTTAGTTGACTGGTACAAAATGTCCTATATTACAAACCACATTTTCTTTCCCAGAAAGGATCAGGTCCAAAAGAATAATATTGCAAGCCCCTGGGAGATTTTAGGTTTCATGATAACAGAACTTCTTGTTCTTCTTGCTAAACAACTTAAAGTTTCAACCTTTTCAGCTAAATCAGTGGAAGATGCTACATATGCTGAAGTGCAGAGGCAGAATGAAAGAGTTCAGCAAACTTCTGACAAAATTGGTAAGTTAAAAAAACGAAGAAAAAGTACAATTTATTATTAAAGTTTTCATTCAAAAAAAACTAGTTAGCAGTTTATGTTACACATCTCTATATCAGTGAAAGAAATGAAATATTGCATTGCCCTGCAGCAGGAACAGTCCAAATAATCCAAATGACTGAACTTATTTCATGACTGTATTCATTAACTTACTCTTTAATATAATAATGCAAATTTGTCAGAAATCTACATATGATCCCTGTTATTTAACAAACTATCACTACTTCTGCATATATTACTACTACTGGCCAAACTTATTTACACCCCTGGCAGGTTAAAGTTTAAGCTAATCTTTTAGTTTTACCAAATGTTTCTTCTAACAGGATGTAATATTAAGGCTTTTTAGTAGCAAAGGCCCTGATTTAATCTGGTAGAGAATCTGTGGAAGGAGCTAAAGATTAGGGTAATGGCAAAGAAACTCTCCAACCTTAAAGACTTAAAGATCCTCACCAAAGATAAATCAAAATACCACTGAAAACATTTTTAGAGATGCTTGTCTCATTTTCTATGAGGAAGAAATTGTTAACTCAATAAAAATAATTTCAAAAGGTAAATCTGCCAGGAGTATGAATTATCAAAATCTGCAACATTTTCAACAATGTCCATTATTTCCTCCAAGGGATGCTTAATGCTTGTGTTAACATTAAACAAAGGCTTTTATCTTTTTGATAATGAAGTATAAAGATTATATTTCCAGCTACTGACAGACAGAAAGGGCAGTAGAGGTTTCTGCTCCTTCGGGTTTTAAAGTTCATCTTTGTTGTTTTAATCTCTGCAGGACTTCTGTCAGACAAGGCAGCAGAAAGATGTCGCCGCTATCAGCTGCTGGCTTCCTGTTTTGGGACTCTCTGTCTCATTTTGGTGCTGAGCATCATTGGAGTCTGTGTTTATCGTAAGTGTGTGAAACAAGAAGGCCATGAATGTAGCTACTTCTGTATGACCTTAGATATAGTCTTTCTCATAACTTTAGAAGTTCATTCTTGAAACAAAACAAATTTGAAAATGGAATTACGATGCATTGTCTATTTCAGTTAGCCGGAAAATCAATTTTAATTGGTAAATAATTTAGAGGTTGGGTATTCATTTCAGTTTACTTTACCTTTAAGAAGCATTATATTTGGCTATATTTTTCAAAATAATATTTATCCGGAAGTGGAACAGAGAGTAGAACTGAACTCTAAAAAATAAAAACAAATGAAAATCAAAAAGTCGCATTAAAAGTTTTTTTTTTTTTATAAAGCAATTTTCATTGTCTTGTTGCAACAGTTCATGAGAGCGCTGCAAAGGAGCTGAACCAGGTGAAATCACAGCAAAAGGTTCTGCTGGAAGAAAATCACAACCTGACCAACCTCAACAACAAACTCAGTTCAGATTATCAGAATCTGACAGTTCAGTTCAACAACCTGACTGCAGAAAACCACAATCTGACCAACTTCAACAACAAACTCAGTTCAGATTATCAGAATCTGACAGTTCAGTTCAACAATCTGACTGCTGAAAACCACAATCTGACCAACCTCAACAACAAACTTAGTTCAGATTATCAGAATCTGACAGTTCAGTTCAACAATCTGACTGCTGTCTCTAAAGCCTTAAAAAACAAGACCACCACGCTGACTGCTGAAAACCACAATCTGACCAACCTCAACAACAAACTCAGTTCAGATTATCAGAATCTGACAGTTCAGTTCAACAACCTGACTGCAGAAAACCACAACCTGACGTCGCTTAATGAGGGGCTGAGGAAAGAAAGGGAAAACCTCACAGAACTCATAAAAAACATGGAGAAAACCTGGAATGAGCTCAATGTCAGTCGAGCTCAGTGGAGCATTGATGCCTATTGTCCTAAGAAAGCTGGAGGTATGTTCAGATCTTAGACAAGTGGTTTGTGTTGAGCTACATTATTTTGACCTCAAATAACTACTAATAACATTATGGAGTCATGTTTAATTTTTGAATGCTTTAATTTCAGGGAGAAGTTGCACTTCTTGCCAGGACGGCTGGTTACACCGATCTCCCAGTTGTTATGCATATAATAACGCTGCACCCTCTAATCGAAGAAACTGGGAAGATGCACGAGAAAACTGCAGGACCAAGAATTCAGACCTGCCTGTTGTGTCTGATCAAACTGAAAAGGTAATGTTAGAACTCTGGATTGAGAATGAACACTGAGCAAAAAATGTTAACCTCCAATAATTCTGGATGGTTGATTAATTTATTTTTTTCAGTGAATATAGAGACAGAAGGTCATGTAAAAGTTTAAATTGGTCTAATTTTCTGATGTTCTCCTCAGGATTATGTCAAAACAATCAGTCCAGTTGAAGGAGACATCCAAGGATACTGGATCGGTCTCAGAGCTGTAGAAGGGAGATGGAAATGGATCGATGGAAGTGATCTGATCAATCAGTGAGAGACACATTATTTCTCAAACTTTATATGCAACAAATCTATCAGCCTTGATCTAACAGATGTTTTTCCTTAGAACCTGGATACAGCAGCCGGCTGCAACTGATGGTCAATGTGTAACTTCTCTCCAGAACCAAGAATGGAAATCAGTGAGGTGTAATGAAACAAATGCATGGATCTGTGAGAAGAAGGCTTTGTCTGTTTAAACATGAAATATTTAGACTGAGACAAGTTATCTGGAAAGCCTTAAATGCAAATAAATTAAATGTTTAACTGATTTTTTATCTAAGGTTTTTCATTTCTTTTTAAACAAAATCATAACTTAAGCTGTAAAATAGCTTTATGATTGCATCTCATATTTATTGAAATTCTAATTGGAAGCAGAGTTAAAGAATTAAACTGAAGTATTTGGAGCTCTAAAGTTTTTTCAGATTTTTTTGTCTCAGGTGCATTACTTACAGTTTATTAACAGACTCATGAAAAAACAGACAGGATGACTCAGTTTCATGTTTCCTGAACCTTTTTCTAATTATATTTTTTGAAGAAATACTTTTCAGAACCATAATTTTAGGAGGTCCACTTCGTGTTTAACTTTCTTTAACGGTTGGGATCATGGGTGTACATATTTAGATGCTGTTGCTTGTTTCAAAATGTCATAGAGAATAAAAATGTCTGTCACTCTTCCTCTTGCCATTTTTCCTAACACATCGCTCATCAAACATCTGTGAGGCCTGATTTTGTTCCTGAGCAGCAGAAAGATAATCCTAATTCTGTTCATGTTAAAGCAAACGATCTGGGTTTGGAAGCAACCCTGTCTCCATGTTATCAGGTTCTCCTGAGTTGATGCTGGTTTCCATTGTAGGTCAGATTGATCTCTTTTTGTGTTTGTTTACATTTAAACAGTTAATCAGAAATATTAGATCCAGTTTTCAGTATTGATTCTTCAAAAAAGGAATGGCTACTTTGAATTTCAGCATATAGACAAAATGTTTAAATGAAAAAAAGTTCATCTTTAATTTAATTTAATTTTTACTTCTGACTAAGGAATCAGGCTAATTTGGCGTTCCTGTATTAGAAACACACTGTAATGCTTTTACTTGATATTCCTGTTTTCTTTGTTTTTACTCTGCACCTTCTCTGTTCCACGTCAGTTCAGCAATTTGTCTTTTTTTCTAACACAGTACCAAACATTTTACATTTTCTATTCATGAATCCTGCATCGTGGTGTTTCAGGGGGTCTGGAATGAATTAATTTTATTTCAATTCATTTCAATGAGGAAAATGGATTCCACGTATGAATAATTCTAGTTAAGAGGTCTATCAGTTATAAAGCAGAGGTACCAGCGGGGGCGTTTTTAGAGTCTTGATACATTGGGGACTTTTGCCCAGGCCCTAATAAAATTTTCATACGACAGCAGCAAAGTTTATGTCATTTAGAATTAAACTAATATAGGACATGTTGTACCAGCTCTCTGCCTTAGCTGGGTTTTTATTGAATGCAAATTATTGTGAATCAAATAAAAAAGGTTTACAATTATTTTACCTGCTTTTATTTATGTTTTTTGCTAATAGTTGAAGTGAAGGATGAAGAGAAATGGAGTTCAGGATTGATGAAAAATATTTTGCTGAAGCAGATAACAACACATTTGTGATATTTAGAAAAAACTTAATCTGAATTTCTGCTTAGTCTGTCTGACAAAAGTTGTTGTTAAACTCAGAGAAACTATGTTTACTGTGGGTCAAATAAATGGATTCTGTTTTCATCCACATAAATAACTTTTTAAATACTCTCTCATCAAATTGTTCCACTCCTGAGGCTCCAGGGTTTTACTTTCTCACATTTCAAAACAGAAATTGGTACAAAGTTGATTTTCTGAAATCTTAGTCAAATAAAATAAAAACAGTTATTTATTGTAATTATGCTGAGAGCTTTCTAAACCTTTGATTAAATTAGATTTTCTAAATATGTGCCTTCTTTCATCAATCTGTTTTACTGCCATCTTTCCAGCTCTTTGTTCCAGTTATGAAGAAACTATTTTTATTTATTCTGCCAAAAATAATAAATAGAACATTTTACAATACAGTCTGTTGTTCTCCACTGAGCATCTAAGTCTTTACTATTAAACACTTTCTGTAGAAAAAGGTATTTAAAACATAACATAGAGCCTTATCCTCTGTTGTTCTGTTATCAGTACTAATATTACAGTTATTAATAAATGTATACATAAAGTGGTATGCATGTATTACCTTGAGTAAAATTGCATCCTTATTTAATGAGTTTAGTTTATATAATATTACATATTACATGTATTATTCAGACAAATTATGATACACATGTGTTTAATTGTTGGAGCTATTTCTTATTAATTCTGCACCTTTAAACAACCCAAGGCTGCATGTTTAGGATCAGAAGATATGAAAGAGAAGAGGGAGGCTTACTTTTGCACTTTCTACTATGTCTTACTGGCACCAGGTGATATTTTCCCAGTTTAAGGAGCAACACGTTTTTCTGTCTACATATAGAACTGTTCATTAGAATAAACCTCGGCCTAATATCTTCCTGGGTGAATAAGTGATTAGCTGTAGCTTACAATTAGCCCATTCTACACCAGCACCAGGTTTTACCGCTTACTTCAGCATGGGTTAAACCGCTCTGCTTCCACTTGTTCTTGTGCGCACACAAGCACCAGGCTCCCATTAGCTCAGAGGCTGCTATGAAATGAGCCATCTCATCTGAACTGAGCCGTCTCCTCTATTGTTGCTCTGTTCAAGACGCTCAGTCGAAACTTTTAGGTAATGAATGAAGCAGGCCGATGTCCCTGGATCCAACAACCATTCTGGACCTCTCCAAATTCCTGACTAATTGCCAGTCCACCTCTGCCTTATTTCCATGGTGCCACGTGTTCTTTTCTTGAATGTTAGCCCATGATAGAAATGATGCAACTAATATCACTTTACCACTCAGAAACTGGACCCATTCTGTCCACCACTGCCTCAGGCATCGTTGAGTCACGGCCTTGAGCCAGCAGCTCAAACTGAGAAGGCTCAGGCCCGTTGGGCTCCACAAATCCTCCCTCAACCTCCGGTGACGAGAGGGGTGAAAAATCCTCCACCTCAAAAGATCTAATCATTATGAAAATACCAGCATCACTCTGCTCACTCTCACCCTCCTGACCACACCACCGCTTAACCCCCTTGACTCATCCCCACACTTAGTCGTGTCCCTCAGTGTCTCTTGGCACTGCCCACTTTGGTGGCATTTTTCAAAATTTGACTGAGAGTTATGCTTTTACATCGGGTTTAGTTCCACTTTAAAAATACACATAAATTTACCCCATTTAGATTCTTGCTCTTTTTACAAGAGGTTGTTTTCAATCAGCAGTGAAAAACCGTTGGCTGTCTGTTGTCTTTTTGTTTCATTCAAGAATTTGTTTTCTGTTTTGACACTAAAATGTTTGAGGCATCCATACATATTGTCTTCTGTGACATATTTGAACAGTAACTGGTACTAAAGACAAATATTTAGGACTATTATTTTTGAGTGACATTTTTATGAAAATTGTAAATGTATGGATACTTTCGTATTGAGATTACAACAACATATTTAATACCTATTCTTTCCAAAAACACTAAATCAAATGTATTTGCTTATTGATAAAATCCTGAGAAAACCCACATCAAGTGAAATATTTCAGATCTTTTTATTATTATTAATAAAGCTGGAAAGAGGAATGAAGACTTAAAACTGACCGTTTCTACTATCTTTTGAAAATCCAAAGACATTAAGTGTATTAGACACTCTTTAAGCTTATGAACATTTCTATGGGTCTGACCACTTTCTGTCTCTTAAACTTAGATATTTTTGTCAAATAACAGCAGTCGAGAAACCAGTGGATACTAGTTAGGACTGGAAGCAGAACATGATTGCAGGTTTTGGATCATTGAAAGTGAATTGAACTCTGAGAAAAAGATCCATAACTCTTCAAACTTAATGAAAGAAACTAACCTTGTGGTAAAGAGCTGCTCTGTAACATTTTTAATATTATTACAATGAATAGAAGGTAAATGACCTTACAGGTTTTCAGTCCCATGTAATGTTTTTAAATGACCATCAGATGGTGCTGCATCACATTTTTATGAGAGTAAATATTCATCAGATGCAGTGGCTATTTTAAACCACCATTTAAGTCATTTTCATCACCTCTGTAGGATAAATTTGTCTGATGATGGGGGGAGGGAAGTTATTGCATATGTGTAGAAAAAAGTGTGTTTGGGTTGAGTGGGTGTATGTGAGTGATTTTGTCACCTGGAAGTGCACAGTTGTTCGAGTGGTGATAGCAGTAGAAGTCTTGCAACGCACTCAAGAGCAGCAAAGGACAAGTGGACTCTGCTCTGGAAGGCAGCATCAGCCCCTGGCAGGCAGGCACAAGGCATCACCCCGGGGCAGCCATACAGCAGAGAGATAGGTCCTCAGTGAATCACAGGAGCAGCACCAAGTCTCCCCGACCCAGCCACATTGCCATCTTCATCTGCACAGGCCAAGCCCAGGACCCAGTCCCCGGTGGCCCAGGGCCAGCACCACCCCTTGGCATCAAATTGACCCAGCACCAAGCAGGGGAGACCCCCTAGAGCCAGGCAGGAACCAGCCCATTGCAGCAGCTGAAACTCAGAAGGAGCAAGAAAGCGAGAGCGTCTAAATCTGAGGAGAAAGTGGGGAAGCTTTTAAGAGGCAAACTGCAGTTGGATCATACTAAAATTGAGCTGGAGTGGGCCCACAGAAATGGAAGACCAAAGTCATCATTGGACAAACCTTGGCCCATAGTTGTCAGATTTTTATGGCTGAAAGACAATCTTGCGGTACTTAGTAAAACTAAGAATTTGAAGGGCTGTCAGATTTTCATCAATGAAGACTTTTCTTAAAAATGTGCATCAGAGAATAGCTCTGCTTCAAGAAATGAAGGCAGCTAGACAGAGAGGTGATATTGCATCCACCAAGTCAAAAACAGTGAGGCAAATATCTGATGTAAATTCACTGGTCTTAATATTGGCCACCTCTTCCGAATTTAGATTGTTTTGATTATTCATCTTTTTTTCAGCATGCAATGGATCTCAGTAAATCTCACTTTGAAAATGAGACATATAAGCCATTTGATGCCTGCAAAACAAACCTTTAAAATTTTTTTATGTGGACCCAGATGATACTTTTTCTCATCATTTGATTTATCTGATCTCTGTAGTTCTTATACTAAATCACAGTTTAATGATTTATGTGGTTCTGTAGATTTGAATATATTCTCCACTTTTCATTTAAATATATGAAGTTTACCTTGTAAATATGACCAGTTTTTTAATTTTTTATCTATGTTAGAACTTGGTTTTTCAGTCATTGCTTTATCAGAGACATGGCTAACAGAAAATCCAACTGAACATTGTAAATTACCTAGATACAGTTCAGCTCTTTATGTGAGAAAAAAATAGAACTGGAGGTGGAGTATCTCTTTATATTCAGGACGACTACATATTTAAAACAAGGGAAGATCTCTGCTTGGAATCAGACTCAATGGTGGCTGAATCTGTCTTTGTAGCTTTTAGGTGTTTCAGGTTTTAGAAATGTCATTCTTGGTGTTGTTTATCGTCCACCTGATTCAAATATCAGAAAACCAGTTACCTTCTATATTTTCAGATGCTTTATTATCTTACACAAATTCTTTTGATATAGCCGAAAAGTTTAATGATTTCTTTGTTGATATTGGTCATGAACTAGCTCAGAAAATTATTTTTTTGTCATGGTGATCCACTAGACTTGATACAGGGTAATTTCTCTGTGATTTCTTTGTTTGATCCCCCTGACATCCAAGAAATAAGTGACATAGTTGATAAACTCAAAGTATCTTCTGCTGGTCATGATAATATTCCTTTATCTCTTGTCAAACAGGTGAAGCAATTCATTTTGAAACCACTTCGTTATAGTTTTTCTTTATCTTTGAAAACTTGGATTGTACCAGGCCATTTAAAAGTTGCTAAACTTATTCCTCTGTTCAAGGCTGGTCTTCCACATTGTTTTAACTATAAACCTATATCTATTCTGCCATGTTTTAAAAAAATACTAGAACATTTTGTGTACAAAAGGATTCTCTATTATTTAGATTATAATTCAATTCTTTACAAACAATATGGTTTTAGGAAGAATCACTCAACATATATGCCTTTGTTTCATCTGGTTGACAATGTTACCTCTGTACTTGAAAATAATGAATTCTCTTGTAGTATTTTCATTGATTTAGCGAAAGCATTTGATACTGTGAATCATCATATCTTAATGCAGAAACCTCATAAGTATAGATTTCATGGTATTGTGTACAAATGGTTAAATAGTTATATTTGTAACAGGCAGCAATATGTTAGCTTCAAAGGCTGCAATTCTAATAGAGCCAAGATACTTTGTGGAGTTCCTCAAGGCTCCACCCTTGCACCATTGTTATTTTTGATTTATATAAATGAAATGTTCTTTCACCAATTATGTTTGCTGATAATACAACCCTGCTTTTTCCTCAGTCATATTTAATTCACTTTTGAAAAACGCTTATCTTGGTTTGAGTGCCTATGCTTCATGGTTTAGATTACATAAGTTATCTTTAAGTTTAAAAAAAAATCTAATTTCATGATTTTTAGTGGTAAAATGTCATATTCTGAAAACTGTTAAAAAATTTATTACAATACAAGTATCATCAACAACATTTCTTGGAGTTATTGCTGATGAGAGCTTAAGGTGGAAAGATCATACGGATTTGTCAGTCAGTCATTTTCTACTGCTTATTCCATAGTGGGTCGCGGGGGAGCTGGTGCCTATCTCCAGCAGCCTAGGGGCAAGAGGCAGGGTACACCCTGGACAGGTTGCCAGTCCATCGCAAGGCGACACACAAACAACCAAGCACACACTCATTCATACATCTAAGGGTTATTTAGAGAGACCAATTAACCTAACAGGCATGTCTTTGGACTGTGGGAGGAAGCCGGAGTACCCGGTGAGAACCTACGCATGCACGGGGAGAACATGCAAACTCCATGCAGAAAGACCCCTGGCCGGGAATCGAACCCAGGACCTTCTTGCTGCAAGGCAACAGTGCTACCAACAGTGCCAACGTGCAGCCATATGGATTTGATTTGTTGAAAAATGCATAAATCTATTGGTATAATAAAAAGTTAGTCACTACATCAATGCAGAATGTTTGCTTACACTTTATTATAGTCTGATATACCCATATCTATCTTATATAGTAACATAGTTTAGGGAAGTACTTTTCCCAAAACTCTGTATAAAATTTTGGGTCTTCAAAAATGCTTTAATAGAATTCCAACTCGGTCAGATTATTAATGTCATTCTGCTCCTTTGTTTAAGAATCTGCAGATTCTTACTGTCTATAACAAAAATTTTTCAAATTTGTACTTTTGTTTATAAGATTTATGAGTGTTAAGAAGACATATCAAGGCATTTCAGTCATTATTTTGAATCAAATATGCAGTTTCATTCTTATTTAACTCGTCAGAGTTCAGCACTTCATCTTTCTAAATATCAGACCAGTAGAGGACAGTTTTCTCTTCGGTACAGGGAAGCTAAACGTTGGAATGACTTTTTGCACTTGGCATTGTATCATCAATATTTTATATCTAATATGATTGCATTTCACAAATTTATGATTAGCTGATGAAGGATGTATTGTTGAATTGCTATTATATATTTTTTATACTATTTGGGTGGAGGCTTTATATAAGCCCTTTGGGCTTTAACCTCTTCCTGCACTGTTATCATTAATATATTTTTGAATATCTTTGTTCTGTATTTTGATTATGCAAAATAAAGTAAACTAAACCACCAGAGCCCAGTCTAGCGCCTGCAACCCACGGCCACCCTAACATATCCCTGGAGCCTTAGGCCACCAAACGAGAGCCCACCACTCTGGGATGTGACTGAAGCACCCATACAATCAACACCACATCATGAGGGATAGACACCTGCCACCCCACATGATGTGGTCAGAAACCCCCAGGCCATCCCCACATCTCCAGTCCCTTCCGAACCACCACAAGCAGCACGGCAGAAGCAATAGGACCATGCAATTCCCTACCAAAGCTTTTGACTTGTTCTGTTTCAAACTTTCAACTTTGCTACAATGGGTCTTGACCAGCGGCTGTCCGGCTGATGATGTCCCTGATGGTGCACATGGTGGAATGTGATGGTTTGTGCATCATTCATATTTTTTCAGCTCCCTTGGGAGAACCCCTATAGGGGAATTTTCCCAATGAAATTTGGGTAACAGTTTGGCTTTTATTTCAGGTCTTTTTTAAATTTTTTTTCAGCTCAAAAAAATTTGGGGTCTAACTACATCTACGGGGGTTGGACAATAAACGAAACACGTCATTTTAGTGTGGGAGGTTTCATGGCTAAATTGGACCAGCCTGGTACCGGGTTTTTCTTAATTGAGATTGCCCGTAAGAGCAGAGTGTGAAGGAAAATAGCAGGGTAAGAGCACAGTTTTGCTAAAATATTGAAAGCACAAAAATTAGGTGAATCCGAGTTAAAAAGAGGAAAATTTTGTTGGTGCACGTCTTGCTGGCGCATCTGTGACCAAGACGCAAGTCTTTGTGAGTATCCAGAGCCCGGTATCCGGGGTAATGTCACATACCACCAAGAAGGACGAACCACATAAAAACCGGTTTAATGTGGACGCAAAAAGGAAGCTGTCTAAAAGGGAGTTCGGGGGCTAACCCGGATTGCCCAAAAAAAAACATAAAACCACGGCTGCCCAAACACGGCAGAATTAAATGTGCCCCTCAACTCTCTGTTTCCACCAGAACTGTCCGTCGGGGGCTCACAGGGTCAATATACACCCCGGGCCATAGCCAAAACCCTTTTGGTCATTCATGCCAAATGCCCAAAACGTCGTTTCAATGGTGCAAGGAGCGCAAATCTTGGGCTGTGGACAATGTGAAAAATGTATTGTTCTCTGATGAGTCCACCCTTTACTGTTTTTTTTTTTCCCCACATCCGGGAGAGTTACGGTGTGGAGAAGCCCCCAAAGAAACGTACCAACCAGACTGTTACATGCCCAGAGTGAAGCATAGGGGTGGATCAGTGATGGGTTTGGCTGCCATATCATGGCATTCCCCTTGGCCCAATACTTTTTGGCTAGATGGGCGCGTCACTGCCAAGGACTACCGAACCATTTTTGAGGACCATGTGCATCCAATGGTTGAAACATTGTATCCTGAAGGCGGTGCCGGTATAAGGATGACAATGCACCAATACACACAGGAAAGACTGGTGAAAAATTGGGGTTTGATGAACAGAAAGTGAATTGAACAACTCCCATGGCCTGCACAGGCACAGATCTAAATATTATTGAGGCACTTTGGGGGTTTTTTGGAGGAGCGAGTCAGGAAACGTTTTTCCCCCACCAGTATCACGTAGTGACCTGGCCACTATCCTGCAAAAGAATGGCTTTTAAAACCTCTGACCACTGTGCAGGACTTGTATTTGTCATTCCCAAGACGAATTGACGCTGTCTTGGCCGCAAAAGGAGGCCCTACACCATACTAATAAATGATTGTGGTCTAAAATCAGGTGTTTCAGTTTCATTGTCCAACCCCTGTATTATTGAGAAGAGAGGCAGGGTCTCTGATCCAGGGATATTTTGTGTCCCTTTGTGGAGTATCACTAAGGGTATCAGCTTTCACATAGGTGAGACACTGGTGAGATGCTGATCTTAAATTTTACAGCCAGATTAGGGCAGTTGTGAAAACAAGCTTTTATCATTTAAGGCATTTGGCCAAAATAAAGCCTGTTCTTTCTATGAAGCACTTTGAGACAGCCTTCATTACTACTTGGCTAGGTTGCTGTAATGCCCTTTATGTGGGGGTTAGTGGTTTCCAGAGGGTGCAAAATTCGACACCACTTCTTATCTGGCACCCACAAACATGAGCACATTTTCCCCTATTTTAGCCTCACTCCACTGGCTCCCTGTGGATTTTAGGAGTTTTTCATTTCAAAAAGTTATTTTATTTATTTTAAGGCTCTTCATGGTCTTGTTCCCTTCTATCTTTCTGAGCTGCTGCACCATCATGCATCCTTCCGTTCTGTTAGGTCAGCCGATCAGTTGCTCCGTAGTTTACCCAAAACAAAATGTAGGCTTAGGGGGGAACACGCCTTTGGTGTGGGTGCTCCTAAAATGTGGAATGACCTAACCTTGTCTAGGAGAGAGAAAGGGTTAAACACTAAAAGACAGGGCCATGTGGATCATAGGTAGAGGGTGAGCATTAAGTTGTTGCCAGCAGAAGCTTGGACGATTCCCCTCTCCAGAAAGGGGTCACAGGTAAACATAGAGTCAGGCCCGGTGTAGCTTCTAGAAAAGGAAAAGAGAGAGAACAATTTAAAACTGAAATAACAGAAAATAAGCAAAATGGAGAGTAGTGTGAGAATGTAGCGAAGAGGGTGAAAGTGGTCATTATGTCCTCCTGCAGCCTAAGCCTATAGCAGCATAACTACACAGATAGTTTCAGTTCAGATTATTTAGTAAGACGCTTATTTTCAACAATGTCGTCTCAAGGCACCCCACAAAGGGTCCCACTGATGGTCATTGTTATACTAAAAACCACAAGGATTGAGATACCTCTCTCTGTCAGACTGATTATAACCAATGGAAAAGAGAGTCATACAGGTAGCAGAAATGGAGGGTGTGTTTGCACCTCAACCATAACTGAGCCGGTTTAGGCTAAACCTCAGTTCCCCTTACTCCATCCAACAGGGAGGGAGGAAGGCTCCCTCCCTGATAAACTAAGCCACTCTAACTATAAGCTTTATTTCAGAACGACCCACCTCGAACTAAGTCAGCTCAAAGCTGGAGAGTTGAGATTGTTTAAAGCACTGTTTCGTTGTCCGATGAGCTAACCCCCACCTACTTCCTATTTCTAAGGGGATTGCTCAATCCAGCTCTCCATCCAACGGGTCCGGGTTCCCTAAACCTGAAAAGTCTTTTAAGCAGGTTCACTGGGGAAAGTTCTGTTTAAGCTGGTGTCGGGAAATGACTCGCCTAGCCTCTGACAGCCTACATCCAGAAGGGCTCGCCCTTCAACCGGAGGTTTGGACGACTGAGTAGCCAACGCAGTCGTTTTCCAGTCCCGACAATCACTCTTAACGGCTGCTTCATTCCCAATATTACAACTGGCACTTGGTATATGGGCTAGGTTAATTTTAGTGACCGGCACGAGCCCAAGGCGTTGTTTTTAACAACTTGGCTAAGGAAACCTATAAAAACCTCCTATAAATTTTTAGAACCAGGCAAAAAACTTTTACCACCCATGAAAAAAACCAAAAATAAGGTGACTCAAATAATTGAATGTCCACGATTTAACTAGAATTTTATATGCTTCCTTTAAATTAGTAACCTTTTGCAGGGGTCAGTAACGCTTAAATTCAGCAACCAATAAATTCAATAATGAAATAAATTTCAATCAACTCAACCTGTCTTTTCCCTGATGCTGAACTTAGTGAGTTTGGAGAGGTTTTAAGACAGAGGCTCGTCCATGCACCCGATGGAGCTGTTCCCTTTAGGGAACAAAAAAGTGGTTTCTTAGGGGGAATACGGCTTGATCTTTAATTTTCCTCCTTTAAGTGACAGGCTCTGATGCTCCAGGCTTCGATGGTTAAAACGAAACTTTGCTGTCCTATGTCTCAGGGGACAATGGCTTCCAGAGGCTGAAGAGTTGAGGAAACCCGGGGACATAAGAGGTTGATTCAGGACTTCCAGGAGCCTGAGCCTGGAGCAATCAGCTGTTCAAGATCAAGTCCCTTCTGTTGTCTGGATAAAAAGGGCTGTAGATGAAATCAGATTTTTAATTTTGAGGACAGTCCTTCAGGGTCACGGGTTGATCCTCTTTTTAATGCAGTCGATCAGCAGGGCGTGTCTTGGATTTTTCCATCTAAGCATTT